>JADRCH010000087.1:10406594-10418012 GCA_019843965.1 Rhynchomys soricoides
TCCTCCTCCTCCTCCTCCTCCTCCTCCTCCTCCTCCTCCTCCTCCTCTCTCTCTCCAAATCAAAACGTCTTTTTCTTGCTTTCACAGATGCACAAGTAAATTTAAGTTTCCAGTCATCTGAGTCTCATACCTATTTGAATTCTCATTTTGCTATTTTCTCTTCTCAATTACAGGAAAGCATCCTACCTTTAGTAGTCCTTTTGAACTAGAATCCGCTAAGATTTTGACTAAGCTGTTTGGGCTTGGAGGTGAGAAGTGATAGAACATCAAGATTGTCCTATTACTGGAAATTCATGGCTTCAGAAATGCAAAAACATACACAAGAACAAGACCAGGAACAGAGAGATGCTCAGGATTCACACTGGGGCAATGACAGAATTTCAGTGATTTCAAATAAGAGGAAAGACCACATAGCTAAGTAAATCAGTATGGGATATTTTTACTGACTTAATCTTCTAGACTTGTGGTCTGAAAGGTTGTGGCTAGCGTGATAAATAGCACACAACTGGCAGAAACAGTACCTGGGGTGGAGTCACTCTTCTCAGGTGCCAACAGGGAGCTCTCAAACATTTTGTGGTAAAGTCTTTTTTTTTTTTAAGCCTATTACCATGAGAAGAGCAAGAAAACAGAAATGAATCTAAAAATAGTTGATAGAGCAGTTCCTGGCACCTTCCCAGGACTGACAAAATTGGTTGAGAACACTGTATTGCAGTTATGCTGAATGAGACGCGGATCCTGGCTCAACCAGCGATGGCCCGAAGCCTCAGCTTCATCCTTTGAGAAGTATAAATAAATGTGCTTTTCTCACACCATGTCAGGGATGTGAGGTCACCTTTGTAGAGAGGTAAAGTTGTAGAGAGCTCTTAGTACATTCTGTCAAACCTGCAGTGATCATCTGAGCGTCCAGTGTGCCAGGGCCAAGCAAGTCCTTTCAATTTACTATTCCTTCAGATATTTTTGATAATCCAGATGAAGCAGATGTTCATGTATTTAATTATTTACTATGTGCTTTAATTGTCAAAATAATTTAATTCTGCTAATAACACTCTGAGGGAAGTGTTACTTCCCCATTTTACAGATGAGTGAGGACGGCCTCTGAGAGATTCAATGTTTCAAGTTCACACTGTCCTGTAGCTATTGGAATGGCGGTGTGTAGGAAACAGTACCCAAGACTTCTAGCTCAAAAGTCTGTGATTTTTTTCCACTCCATTTGAATCCATTCAGATATATGACATTTAAAAATAAGTAGGCTTTGTATCTGTGTGGCCTTAAGGCAAAATGACATCACTGGGAAGTAACTCTCAGAGACTGGACCCAAACTTCTCACGTGAAAGACATTTTTTTCTTCAGCTTCATCTAAACAAAATTGATCAAATAAGTCCACCCTCACATGAATTCAACTATAGAGACATTATTTGTCACACAATCCCTGATCCTACTTGCATGTAAGGGCACGCCTCCATCCAATTCTCGCAGACCTCTTTATGCTCTAGACTGGGACTTGTTTTTCTCCTCTCTTATTTGTGTGTGTGTGTGTGTGTGTGTGTGTGTGTGTGTGTCTCCTCAGTGACCTCACAGTGTCTGCTAGCTTAGGCTTTCACGGTCTGCCTTTGTGTTAATAACACAGAGCTAGACCAGACCAGAGTGCTGGGGCATCACAGGCTTCAACTCAACTCTGCCATTGTAGACACTAGAAGAGAGGAGGCTCTTGGGAAATATGATTCACATTAAAAAACACTTGAATGTTTTTACCATGCAAGTGATAGAGTATAATACATAAATTAATAAAAAGTGTCCACAGGAAATGAGATGAATGGGAGAGTGTACGCTTTAAAGTGGAACAAATAGGAATTTTGAGTGTGAGAGTCCTGTTAAAATCAAAAGATTATCACCAGTGTAGAAAATGGTATTTGATTTCTTGCTCTTTATATTTAGATTATCTTTATAGATAATAAATATAATATATAAATATAATAAATATAATATATAAATATAATAAATATATTATGTTAGATAATATATTTATATTATCTTTATCTTTATATTTTGTGCATTGCCAAGAAGATGAAGCCAAAGCTTCTAATATGGTATTTCCAGTGTGCCCAGCTTAAAGAACAATTTACTCTTCTGCTTTTTCCCTTGACAAAATCTATTGCAGCAAAATAAGTCTATCAACTGCCTCTCAAATGTGTCTTACTACTTCCTGTCTCTTTTCTGTATATAGCTTCCAGGATTTCTATTCTCTCACTCTCTCCCCTACCAAGTCAAACAGTTCCCAGTAGGAACAAGTCATATCCTGTGTTCTTACTCTTCTTTGCGCTTATCATTTGCTGTTGGAGGCTGTAACCAGTGGTTAAAAAGCCAGCTAGCCTGCTTATTATGCTGTGTGTTCTCTGAAAAGTGACATTTACATTTTGAATCCTATGTTCTCTGTAAGGTAATAGACGTCTAATAAACATTTATTAGGTGTCAGAAGGAATGAAATAATATATATCTAATATTACTTTACAGATTTCTGGGCAAAATGTTGATTTTGGATTTCTTGCACCAAGAACTTTGCATGAAATAATGAGCTCCGTACCCTAAAAAATTAAGAACTAAAAATTTTGTATGGGATACTGAATTACCCCTGTACTCAGTGCAGATTATTTGAGGTTTTAAATTAAAAAAAAAAAAATCTTTCATTTTCAATCAAATGATTCTTTCTAGAAGATAATAACACTCTTATTTAAAGGAAATATAATTAAGCATCCCATAATATTTTAAAAACATTTTAATCAAATTAACACTCAATTAAATATATTATTATTCCCATATTTGGTATCAGGTGGTTTTCGATAGTAGCAGTTTAATTTTTCCAGTTAGTAAGAGTCTGAATATATCAAAGTGTAGTCTGTTTCTTCTTCTCATCCTTGCTCCCATGGTCATAGAGCTATCGTTTTATATCTGGGTGAGAAATTTGTCTAGTGTTACTGGAGATCAAGCTCCTGTTTCCAACATGCTAGGCACGTGCTTTACCACTGGGCTACTCTTGCACCCCATCCCCAGTTGTTACTTTCTGTAACAACCGTTCCAGGAGTACATCCTCCCAAGCTTCCCCTAGATTTGCATAGCACCTCATTATTTCCCTATACCACATGCGAATCATATATTTCTCTGCTAGACTACAGGTACTGCAAGGAAAGGGATTCATTTACTCTTTCCCTCCCAACTCAATGTGTACATAGTAAGTGCTGAGTCTGTTGACTGAACTTCCTTAGAGAGCCTGAATGTTGGCTAGGATTTATTTCACCTTTGCATTGGATACATGTGTCAGAGTAATCAAATGATCGTGTAAGTCTGACAAAACTGTAGAGAATGAGGTTACAACCCCTGCTGTTGAGAGACGGTGTATGGTACTCGAGACATAGAAACTGAATGCACAAATAGCCATGACATCTGCCAGCAAGACCAGGAGCAAGCTTCTCTTTTATCCATGCTTCAAGGCTTGGGAGATGGTTTGAATTTGTTTTCTTGTCCCACTGCCCCTCCCTGCTATCAGAGGAGAATGTCAACTGTTACATTGTAAAGAATTGAGTTTATTGAAGGATATACTTACATTTGGTGGGTAGGTAACAACTGTATCATATGATTATGATTGAGATGATGATGCCCAAGCCTTGAAGACTTTACACTTCACTTTTGTGACTGTGATGACTGTTTCTTAGATGTGGCCTTTTTCACTTTAGAGTGGGCCTTAAATCATTGAATATGATAAAGGACCCTGAGGAGCTCTAGCTTCATGAGTTATTTTTATCAATATTCTATTTTTATGAATCAGAACAGAAAATTTAAAATATTTATTGCAAAATAACTTACAACAAACTTAAGCATCCCCTGTAAAATAACCATATTTTCCAAAGAAAACAATGTAACCAAAAAGTGTATTGTTTTTTGTTCTTTAAAAATCTCTTTAATGTCATCTTACTGAAAGACAGTTGACATTGCATATTACTTCTGTGTTTACTTTTGTTTGAGGTAAAAGAGGAAATTCTAGTTTTACACAGATGTATAGTGAGAAAATTTTTTTAAATTAGTAATTTCTTCAATAATTCAGGGTATTCTTCTTTAGTGTGACACCAAAACTCAGTAAGGACTAGTTTCCTAAACTTTAGCTTCTAATGCTGTGTTATATCCAACCCCAAGGGTTTCTTTTGCACTTTGAAGGGCTTTTTAACTCACGGCTTATGCTAGGATGCATCATTTAGAAAATTCTGGTTTCCTGTTTTATACAAATCTCTCAAACAGTGATATATCTTGTTACACAAAACCACCTCAATTTCAATACAGAGAGCTATATTTCAATACAGAGGTTCACTGGGACTGAGAAGTTCTCTAAATGTTCAGATTTTGTTTTCATTGAAAATAGATGCTGCTGCTTATTACTTTGAAGAGACAGGAACTTCATTTGAAAGAAGTTCATCAGTACACAAACCAAAATAGCACAGAATGTTTACCAGTAATTCTTTAAGTCTATATTTCATGCGAAAAACAGCTAGTGGGTTCACAACTCAATTATTCAAACATGTCATTTCAGGATAGATGCCGTGTGTACTTCAGCATGCAAGGGAGGAGCTTATATGCATTGCCTGTTTTGCCACAGGGAATATTTACAAGGAACAGAGATGAAGTTTCAATAAGTGAATAATTTCTGTTGTTTTGTCCAAGGCACTCCTAATGGTAACTGACATTTTGACAGAAAGAAAGAGAGAGAGAGAGAGAGAGAGAGAGAGAGAGAGAGAGAGAACCACGAAAAACATTTCAGGGCACTGCTTCATTCAGTTGTGTGCTCAGAGGTTTCCCACCAGGGTCTGGTGAGGTTGGTACCAACATTACTACACAACAAAAGGCAAATCAGTGTCTTACAACTGACAGAAATAGTCTCGCCTGATAGGAACCAGGGACACATTTGGGGCCTCATGCCTAAGACACAGACTTGAACAAGGAGTCCTCCCAAATGAACTTAATGTCGACTATGAATGTCCAATTCACTGAAAATGAATTTTTTAGTTTTACAGTAAATTTGGGTAAGTAAATACCCGTCAAGTGATTTAATAGGTAATACTATTCCATGAAACATATGTTATAAATTGTTCTATTTTTATATTCTAAAAACATTAATGTTCAGAAAAATTTTTTCTCAATATGAAAAGTTTTCAAGACTAGAATTAAATATGACTTGGGCTAAATAATGCATATTGTATCTAATACAACTTTCTTTAAACATTCAAAGAATACATAAATGTGAAAATGCAATACACTGTTTTCACTGATGATACATTTTTTTTTGAGAAAATAAATATATTGGTAAGTGCCAATCCTGAATTTCAGAATGGATATTTGTATGAATTTCCATTAAAAACATCTTTACAGAGTACTTCCCAAGTTTCTTACATGGATCCAGGTCAGTCTTTAAGAGACAGATTCAATAAGTTACTTTAATGCCTTTTAGACTTTGTTCCTACTGGAAATTTAGAATAATTCCTGTGCTATGGACTCTTTTGGGCAATCGATTTATCCTATGAAACTGATCAGGCAGAACCCTGCCTACCTGCTACTAATGTGGGAACTGACTCTCAGAGAACTAGCAGGCCTCTCTGTGGCATCCTCATCTCTTCCCTGCCTACCTCCTTTTCCTCAGCCATGTGTAATCTAGACCAGTTAACCCACATAAGATGAACAAAATAACAAATGCTGCAGAAACATATTCTTCTTATCTCTTTCCTCTAATGGTCAGACAGTGAAACAAACGAGACCAAAGTTCTGTCCTAAGGACTCTGCAGTTTCTCTCTCTATTATCAGGATATTATTCTTATATTAACAACACAAAAAGAGATGTCAAGGTCATCAGACAATTTATAAACAATAGACCAGGACTATAATAGCAGATACATTATAAGTTCACATAGCCAAGGCTACTGATGTCAATGACATACACTGGAGCAAAGACAGCTTTAAGTTATGGTGCTGGAAAACTAGGTTCCACGTGGAAAAGAATGAGACTAGATCCACATCTCTCACCCTGCACAAAATTCAATTCAAAATAGGTCAAAGGGCTTAATGTGAGACCTCAAACGTTAAAAGTCCTAGGAAGATTTTCCAAAAAGGACTCAAATAGCACAGAAAGTAATCCCAAGAAAAACAAACAGGATTAAATAAAATCTTCAGTACAATAGAAACTTACGAGAAAAGTGTACAGCCTATAGAATGGAAAACAAAGCTTCACATCAGACAGAAGACTAACATAGAATATGGCCGATAGGTGTGGGGACCCACAGTCAGGTATACAAGTGGTGTCTAGACATGTTTGCAGACAAAACACCCACACACATTAAAATATAAGTAAATTTAAAAAAATTAATCCCAAAATAGAGTTGACTTATGGCCCAGCTATACCACTCTTGAGTATGCACCCAAAGGACCCTGAGTCAATATACCACAGATATCTATGTTTATTGATACACTAGTCATAAAAGTCAAGAAGTAGAAACAGCCTAGATGTCCATCAACAGACATGAGAATAAAATATGGTATATATACACAGTGTAATTTTAAGCAACCATAAAGAAAAATGAAATCATGATACAGGAAAATGGATACAACTGGAAATCATTATGCCAAGACAAATAAGGAGACTGGAAAAGATAAGTAATCTGGTTTTGCTCATATGTAGAACCTAGATTTGACATTGTTTATATGTGTGCAGATATGTATGTTTTTATATATGGGTATGTTTATGGGTCGTAAGACTAGAAAAGAAACCATAAGATAGCAGGAAGAGCTCTTAGTGGGAAATAGAAAAGGTGGTGGATAAACTCCAATAAAGTAAGAATGGAGGAGTGACCGGGAAATAAAGAGAAGAAAAGCAGCAGAGGGAAGACACATGAGAACTAAATGAAAAGGCATGGGGACTGTAGCCACAGACCCTTTCCCCTGGGGGCTGAAGAGGTGTCTTGGTGTTTAAGAGGGCTTGCTACTTTTGCAGCGGACTTGGTGTTCAGTACCAGCACCTACACTGGGTATTCTCTAACCACCAGTAACTCCAGCTCCAGAAGACTTCACGTCCTTTTCTGGCCTTCTCAAGGACTATTCTTACACACATACCAACCCACATACACACCATTCATTATTAAACATTTTACAAACTTGAAAAAACTACTCTTCCTGTTAAGCTAATTTTTTAAATGAAATCACATTCCAGTCTGATTAAACCAACCTGTCTGTCACATCCTAGAACAGTCACCAGCCCTTAACTCCTTTACTTTTCTGTTCCCTCCTTGTTTGGCTTTCTTTATGGTATCTATCTTTGCCAGGATTTTTTCCTCTTCCTATTCTGTAACAGTAGTGCCCTGGCATGGCCAGTCTCCTGTCTTCTTACCCTTGATGCCTTCCTTCTTCCTCTCAGACTTATAAAACACCTGAATGCTGATGACCCCTGATTCCAGCTTGACCTCTCTCAGAAGCCTTCCTCCCTCTTCAGCTCTCAACACAGTGCTGAATTCAAACATTACCAGCACCCTTACTCCACACACATAAAGCAGAAAACATTTCCATGCACGTACACAAACATGTATGCATATATCTATATCTACATGCATCTCTCTCCCTACCATCTCTATATCTATATATTTCCTTGTATTGTTTCTCCTTGCTAATGGCACCATGGCCTGTCTTGTATCACCCAGAAAAGTTAGAATTAACCCTCTTCTTCCATCTTCCTATAAAGGCTTACTAACCCCTGTCAGCAAATTCTAAATGTATCTGAAACGACCCCAGCCTCTCAGCTTCATTGGTTGAGCCCTACTTTTGTTTCCACCTTGTAGAAGGCTTTTCATTGTCAAGTCACACCTAGTTGTCTTCCTAAGAGGTATCAGAGTGGCCTTTCTAAATGTGTATCCGATGACACTTACACACCTTATGATCTGCTTCCTCTTAACAATTTCAATCATTTTCCAAACAACAGTCACCTTCAGAAGTTCTGTCTCCCTGAGCTGGGAGCCTGGGGTGGAAGGCCTTACTCACTGCACCTGCAATGCAGCCACACCGAACTTCTCCCTGTTCCCAGGGCACCCATGTACTACATTTTCCTGACCTCTCCATTTACTTCTCTGTGGAATGCTCTTCTCCTTCCCCTCCCTCATCCTTACTCACCTGGACTCCTTCATCCTCCAGAGTTCTGCACTGAAATTTATACCCTGAGCACCTTCTAAGCCCTTTATGGCTTTTATAAAACTTTGTCACAGCATGGAAGCATTCAACAAATCCACCTAAAGTAGTAGTCTTCTTAGCTACAGAACTTTGGAAAGTGGGCTCGATTGCCTTCTTCAAGATGCTTGCTTTTCAAAGGCATTTAGCAGAAAGCGCACAGTTCTAAGTAAGGGCTCGGTAAGGTTGAAATTCATCTTATCTTTGCTTTGGTGACAATGCAAATAGATAAGTGTTTTCGTATTTTCAATATTGACACTACTAATAAATCCTGCATAGTATATTCTTAGAACTAGATAACCCTAAAAGTCAGAGTCTAAAGAAAGGAAGAAAGAAAAAATGAACGAAAGGAAGAAAAAGAAAGAGAAGAGACTTGCTAGTCTAGATTCTTAGCCACGAAAATGACATTTCTAAATATCACTCTATACCCCTACACACACCCAGACTCAGGCCAGATTGCTAATTAAGCAAGTTCTTACCATAATTACCTAGTCAGCCTTAATGGCTTTCCAAGTTCTACTGGGTCTCACTGGTCCTGTAGGGTCATTTTTTTTTTTCAATTGTTAAACCAGCTGCTGAGTTTCAAGTCCCAGAGGCTGGTTTTGCAGAGGCAAACGCGAGTGAAGGCTAGGGCAAAAGAGTAGCATTCTGTGCTCGCTTCCTCCCACCTCCACCCTTCCAACTGAACTCTCTGGGATCACTAACCAATCCCAGAGTTCCTCTCCATTGTGTTCCCTGGGCTTCTGGACAGTGAGATGGTCCCGCCTGCGCAAGTCTGGTAGTGCAGCATTGTTGGGGGGTCTCAAAGGCGCCCTCCCACCCCTCTCCTCCCCCCCCCCCCCCGTGGCAGGGACCTAAAGAAAGCAATGTGCCCTGTAACACTATGACACCCCCAGCCCCCCACCCCACCGCAGCCCCACGAGAATTTTGTGTGAGGAGCGCTTGGTCGCTGGACCTGAATGTATGAGAGAGAGAGAGAGAGAGAGAGAGAGAGAGAGAGAGAGAGAGAGAGAGAGAGAGAGAGATTGCAAAGGAACGTGTGTGTGTGTGTGTGTGTGTGTGTGTGTGTGTGTGTGTGTGTGTGTTGCACGCTGGCGCGCAGCAGGAGAGAGGGCGCGAGGCACGAAAGGGGGGAGCGGCGGGCAGAGGAAGGCGGGGCAGTGGGCAGTGGCGGGCGGGCTGGGAGGGGCAGAGGCTCAAGCTCTGCAGTGACACTAAGAGCCAGCGCACACTCCTTGCCCGGAGCGGCGAGAGAGCAGAGCTTAGCGAGCGGCGTACGAGCCGCCGCCTCTGTCGCCTGTGCACCGGGCTCTGCCTCTGCAGCCCGCGCCGGCGTTGAGCGAGCCAGCCGGTCCGGCAGTGCCAGCTCCACGGGCGCATTCAGTATCCTCCAGCCACCCAGCGCTCGCATCCGCCGGCGCTGTCCCGCGAACCCCGGCCGGGCGCCGCTGCCTGCGCCACTTTGCAGCAACTTCTGGGGCCGCGTGTCGCCGGCCTTCTGCCCTCCTTGGAAGTTTGCAGCGCCCGCCACAAAGTTGGGACACTTGGGCATCAAATTTTGTCCTAGCGTGCAGGTCCCCTCTGTTCGTGGATCCTGGTACTCGACATCTTGGTGGGATCCCGGGACCTGGGCTTTTTCCCGCACACCACACCCCCGGGAGAAAAAAAAAAAATCGAACCAAACAAACTTTCCTCTTCCCTCTAGAAAAGCAAATTCTTTAAGGTAAGGAGCAAGATCGAATCAATCCTTGTCTCATTGGCGGTTTCGTGCGCGGGTGAGGACCGGGCCCGACTTCGTTTACACCTAAGGGCTTTTAGTCGGGGTTTTGGTTTATGGTCGGGGTTGAGGTGCATTCTCACACTGGGTAGGGAGCGATCAGAGGCTCTCTAGAACACGGACATGGGCAGCGCTCACTAGGCTTGTCGGGTCTGTCGGTGGCTGGGTCACAGATGTGTTAGGTGGGCAGACAGCGTCAGTGCTGGGGAGGTGGACACGCTGCGTCGGGCTGGAGTGGGTCCCCCGAAACCGCCGTCGTTATCCTAGTCCTGCCTAGACACCGACTTTGGCCTGCTGGCGGTGGGCTCTTGCTTCTCTCCCCGGGTTCGAAGTCCTCCGTATAGTATATGCTAATTCTGTGGGGCTGGGTGTTGGGGCGGGAGGTGTTCGGAGCACTAGTGTGGGTCTGCGAAGCTTGCAGGACTCGCGGAGTGGAGCACCGAGGCGAGCTCCCTGCAGACGGTGGCTGGGCGGCGGTGGCAGAGATCTTCTGGGACCAGCCCAGGGACCCCGCTCTCTCCCTTCACTTGTTCTCTGCCACGTAGTCCAGCATCCATAGAGAACTTTCTTAAGCTGGGTGGTCTAGGTCTGGCTCATACTTTCTGCAGCTTAGCAGAGTAGCTATGGAGGTCGGGACACCCTTCCTCCGCCCCAGCGGCCGCCCTGTGTGGTGACCTCTACAGTGTGTGTGCCAGCTGGGGACTCACTAGTCCGAACCACCTTTCTTTTTGTCGCGCCGGCAGGGAGCATCCGGAGCTAAAGCGCTAGCTTTCAGACCGGCTCCGCTCTTCCCCGGCGCTTCGCAACTGTGATTTGGGGTACTCTTTCATTTGGTTGCTTGAGCTTCATTCTCACTCTTCCTCCTTCCCCGTCCCAGGCCGAGGTGTGAGAATTCTTGAAGTCGGTCGCTCCAGTGGGGTGGCTCTGAGAAGGCTCACCCCAACCCTACAAGTCACCGCCCTCCTCCATGTCCCTGCAGAGAGCTGTCCATTATCTGCTCTGAGGACCGTTAGCTCCCTAAAACCTGGAGTGGGAAAATGAACCTTTAAAAGCCTCTGATTTTGATATTTTTAAAAACAGAGTTCTTTTAAGTAACTTTGGGTAGCGGTTTGTTTACTTCTTGTCTTTTAGTCCCGCTAAATCACAAGGAAAGCTTTGTTTATTTGCCTTGAGCTACGGGTCTCCAACATTACCTTCTCATTCTCTCTCTACCCCTCCCCCTACTTGCTTTGTGGCCCCTTTTCCCTTTTTTCTTCTCTCTCTCTCTCTCTCTCTCTCTCTCTCTCTCTCTCTCTCTCTCTCTCTCCCTCCCTCCCTCCCTCCCTCTCTCCACCTTCTTCTTCTTCTTCTTCTTCTTCTTCTTCTTCTTCTTCTTCTTCTTCTTCTTCTTCTTCTTC
>JADRCH010000087.1:10418022-10433233 GCA_019843965.1 Rhynchomys soricoides
TCTTCTTCTTCTTCTTCTTCTTCTTCTTCTTCTTCTTCTTCTTCTTCGAAGAGAGTCTCATCTCCTTCCACCGGGTTTCTGAGGGTCTGTGAGAACTTGGGCGGGGGGTCATCAACGGTAATAAACAGGACCACCACGCCATTTCCTGCCCCATTTCAAGCAAGTAAAACCGTCCACGAGCTCACCGAAGTGGAGATAAAACATCCCTCCCTCCTGAGAGAGCAGTTGGATGCTGCATTTGAATTGTTTTATTATCCTAGAAGAGTGATGGATGGATGCAAGAAGCAATGCTCATTCGGAGCAGTGTGCTGGGGGCTGTCGGTATTTATTATTATTCATGATTAAGTATTAAGAGTGCTAATAAGGCCACCCCCACCCCACCCCGCTGAAGTCTGTGTTTACATTCACTTGGTTTTATGTCAGTCTCTTATTACAATGGTTTCCGAAAGGGCCAACACCACAACTGTATTCATTCCCCACACTCATTCTGCATATGGGATTAATCAAACTGTCAGAGAAGACACTGTCATTTTACCAGTTTTAACTCGGGAAGTTGTAGAGGGCTGCAACCCTACGAAATGTCATTTTGATCGCTTTGACTTTTCAGAGTTTAAAAAACTTGGCAACATAATTAATTATGGTCCCAATTCCCATTTTCAATCTAAACCTACATTCAGTATTATATTAAAATATCCCATCACTCATTCGCTAAAAGCGACTCTTGCGAAATTACATTCCAATTTGGGGGATGGTGGAACAACTGGGAATGTCCCCCCCCCCCCCAAGTTAGAGATTAGTACTGCTTCAAATTTCCATCAAAATCTCTTCTGCCAAGGGTTGGAGTGAGGTCTCAGAGGTTAAGAGCTTTCAATGCGTTTGCAAAGGACATCAGTTCTGTTCCAGCATCCACAGAGATCAACTCACAACCCCTGCAAATCCAGCTGTGGTTGGCACCTGCACTTCAGTGCCAGCACATGCGGATCACACACACACACAGAGAGAGAGAGAGAGAGAGAGAGAGAGAGAGAGAGAGAGAGAGAGAGGTTAAAATAAATAGAACTGTAAAAGTCCTCCTCACTTAGATCCATTATCCTCTTTTCTCTGCACAGCCCCTTCCCGACTGTCCTTAATTTTCACCATACACTTGAAACACAACAGCTTGCAACTGTGCATCCCAATTTTCATTTTTATCACAGAACCTTTTATTCATTAAACTTTTATGTCTAAGAATCAGGCAGCAATGCTTTTTGAATTTGAAACCATCATAAAAAGGAAGCTAGAACTCTGTAATGGGCCTAATGATTATGAATTATATGTGTCTTATTCTGCATTTATTTCAGTAGAAATAAAAGCATCCTTTAATCACTTGCACACAGCTTTTATCTCTGAAGATGTAACAAAGTGTGTAACTGCAAACCATCCTGATATGAACAGGGATGCCCAGCTTGTAGTTTATTTGTCCTGGGTCTTAGCATCCATGTGCTAAACTAGGAATCTTAGAGAGAAAAAACTCACATCATAATATTATCATATAGTCCAAGGGAATGTAACATCCCAAGCAGCCAAAACAGGCCATCTTCATGTAATTTAGGGACTTAACATTGACATCATGAATTTGGCCTTTCTGACTTTAGGCTTTCTCATAATGGACTTATGAACACGACTCTGCTTGTGGTGGGGAAAACCATGTATTTTAAAGCTCTAACAAATTATTTCCGATGTGAGAAAGGTCTCAGTGTTGGTTTCTTAGCAGTTCTATGGTGCCTAACCAGAGGTCAGAATGCTCTGTTTTAAAGTTGGCTGTATTACTCCCTAACACCAATCACTATGGTGGGAATGAAAGCTTTTCATAACATAAAAGCAGATTTGAGTAATTATCAGAAGGCATGAATGCCATGTGAATCCCACATAATTGCACGGATTCTACTATTTTGATGTCTTGTCCTCAGTTTCCATGTGATGAGATGCTTGCTGCTCTCATAAGCTTTCATTTCCTCCCTGTTTTCTTGCCATGTCTTCCTGGAGGAACTGTAACCCACTGAAGCACACAGTTACAGAATCGTCCTTGCTAATCACCAGGGAGATAGGCATAGTTCCTTGTGCTGCTTCAAAGGCAAGCACAGCCAACACTGAGTCATTTCACTGGTTCATCTCTATGTTCTCTAAGTTATTTTGGAAGGATTATTTTGAAAAATATAATTTGTCCATCCTCTGTTGGTAGACACAGCACAGATGAGTTGTTTAAAAATTAACAACACAAAACATGGGCTTCAAAACTGATTTTAAAGCACAACTCTGCTAGTACTTAAATATTCTCTTAAAAAACACTCTATGTTAAGGCTAAAGAGATGGCTCAGTGACTAAGAACACTTGTTGCTCTGGCAGAGGACCTGGTTTCAGTTTCTAGAACCCACCTAGTGGCTCACAACTGTCTGTGATTCTGTGTCCATGGAATCCAATGCCTTCTTTTGACCTCTGAGGGCACGAGGCACATATGTGTTATGTATACACATGTGTGGTCAAAAGTCTCACACTCATAAATACTGATAAAAATACTCTGTGTTTTATGCCCTGGAATTCAGATAGTTTTTATTTCTTCCCTATGTATTAAAACTGATTTTTAAAAGACAAATAAAATGGCTAGATGTATAGAGTCAGACTTCTTTGTTGATTTCCATCTAGGAAGAAAACTAAATTCAGGAAATACGGTAGTTTGCTGTATTGCACAGTAGTACATAGACCATGGCCTCAGAGTGTGGGGCACAGTATTGCAGTGTGTTTGTGCATGTTCACATATTGCTTGGCATGTCGAAGATATCACCTGGAACTTGCAAAGAGATCCATCGTAAGCTGCTACCGTCTTCAATACCAAACTCAGAGAGGCCAGACCTGTATCCTTCCTCTACCTTTGCAGTCTAATAATAAAAATAATAATAATAATAATAACAATAATAATCTGCAAAGACCAGCTCCAAAAATCTCACTCTTCTGAAAGATTTGAAACGCTTAAGTTGTTATTTATAAATAACATAGATTTCAAAAATAAAAAATTGCTCTTTTTGCCCTTTAGAAATTAAGAGTAGAGCATCTGATGGGTACAGAGAAAGGCGAAGCATACCTCTGTGTCCTCATCCTTTTAGGATGAAGGAACAGGTCTGACCACAGAAGAGCTTAACACTGGGCCCTGCAACAATATCATTGTTGTTGCCAAGGAACTCACGGAGCAAGGCTCCATCTAAGCTTCACTTTTAAGCCTGTGACCCTCAGTGCTTTAACAAAAGCATGGAGGATTCAGGATTAAATCTTGTTATTCTTTCGACCTTTTGGACATAGATTTTAGGTAGTTGGTGAATAATTTGAGTTTTTTGTTACTTTTTACTCCTACTGCAAATTTGAATGACACATATTTACCATTTTATATATTTTTCTGAAGTGTATTAGACTCACATGTAAAAACTCAGAAACAAGTATCTCCTCTATTTTTATTTTCTTTTATTGATTAAGTTATTTATTTACTTTACATCCTGAGGGCAAGAAACATGTTACAGTCCCCAAAGTAGTAAAAATGTATATAGTTAACTAATCGAACATCTGCTTTAGGTTTTTTTTTTATTTTTTGAGATATTATGCCCCTCGTTTGTTGGTTGAGAATGGTAAAAGGACTTTTAAAAATAACTGGTTAGTAAAGTTTGGAAGGCCTTTAGAATTTGATTATGCATGATCAGAAATCAACTCACTAAAGTGAAATTCTTCGACACTGTGCAGCATGGAAACTTTTAAACATGGCCAAATTGCAAAGCTGGAATTAAGCGCTGCACACCCACAAATACCTGCTTCACGACTGCAACAGTGTCAGCTGGTGTCACAGACAGTGGAGATGGACTGAAGTGCAGTGAAGACTGAGCCATTTACTCCAAGAGGACTCCAGGTGAATGCTGTCTTCCAGCTGCCACGTCTGAAACACAGACTACAGTTTAAAGGCACAGTAAAAAAAAAAAAAAAAAAAGATATATTTAAGTGTACATTTTATCCACAACCAGAAGTCAATATTTCTGGTAATTTCCCTAAGTAGCCCTGTGGCCTTATCTACATAGATGAAGATAAAACGAAACAATATTAACATTCTTTTCTTCCTTTTCTTTCCATTTTTTCTTTTTGTTGTTTTTGTTACTTTTGTTTGTTTTGTTTTTGAGACAGTGTCTCACCATGTTGCCCTTACTGGCCTATATAAAACAGGCTGTTCTACAAACTCAGATCCGTCTGACTCTGCCTTGGGAGTGCTGAGATTAAGGGCATGTACTGCCATGCCATACCTGGCTGAAGTTTTATTTTTATAAAATGAACAGTAATCTTCGAGCTTATAATGCAAACAAACTGTAGAGTATTATTGTATCTTGCTTTAGCGAGGACCATGCCCACTTTTAAATTCTAACACAGTAACTGAACAAAGTGTTATACTTAAGAGTGATATTCAGATCATTAGCAAATATATTAAGTGTTTTTCTATATACTGGCAGTAGATATGATTGAGAAGCAGTGCTAACTTTAATAGGCCTATTTGTTTAGGATTGGTGGTCTCTTCAGCTTAGATGAAGCAAGTGTCAAGAGACTGTTGGAAAATGAATAGTTACAGTGTATTGAATATTGGGGCAAAACCCAATCCACAACCTCTCATAGACATCTTGGGATACTGATGATGATCCTCGAGTTGAGCTCACATTATTATACAAGTCAATTTGTACATTATAAACATACACCTCCATCTTTGCTTTAAAATTTATTTAAAAACCCATATAGTAAGTATGCTTTCAATGGTAGAGATGCAGCAGTGTGTGGTTTCATGTCTTCCCATAGATATAAATGCTGCGTGCTGGTCAGTGTCGTTCAGTGTAGACATTCACCAGACTTCATTATTAAGAGCTTTGGGTTGGGATAGATTCTGACATTTGTGGACTGACTAATTGAAGAGACATTTATTGCCACAATAGTGACGAAGGTCAGGAGCAGGAGGTTGGCTTCCTACTGGGCAACTGTTTCTTTATTATTATTATTATTATTATTATTATTATTATTATTTTCTTTTGCTTCCTTCTATAAGCTTTATTGGTGACTGTTCAAAGTTTGTGGAAATCTGCTATGAGAATTTAATGGTTTTTTAGTGGAAAAATGAAACTGTTTTTTAAGTAACTATCAACAGCAACAGCACTGGTAGCAGGATTCTCTCCTAACAAATGAGCTAAAAGGTAGTGATATGAGAGAAATGTCTTTACCTAGCTGTTACCAAGGTGGAGCTTACAGGAAAAAGACTTTTTTACTAATTTAAAAGTAAATTTATTTTTCCGGGTCTTCTATAAAAGTAAAAATGCCCCAGCAGTAACAGTAAAATTATGTCATAATTATAATTGTAAAAATTATAAGCTAAGATCTTAAAACAAAAAGCCAAATAGAAGAGACCAATATAACACTGAAATTTAGGGAAATTAACATATATGCATATATATGATATATATATATATATCATATACATGCATGCATGTCCTAAAGAGTTTTCTTTTCTCTCTCTCTCTCTCTTTCTTTTTTTGAACAACCTATCTTTCCTGTAGTTTCCTTTTTTAATAATGCTGTCTCTTATATTTAACAAAAGTTATAACTAAGGACATCTTCATGTGTCACACATACAAATACAATGGCCTCATGCTTGGTGGATGCCTTCATTAAATTAATGATGCCCATCATTCTGATCACAGTTTCTCTTCTCTCATCTCCTCCCAGATCCTTCCCACCTATCCACCTATCCATCTCTCTCTCTCTCTCTCTCTCTCTCTCTCTCTCTCTCTTTCTTTCTCTCAGAGACAAACAAGCAAAACAAAACAACAAAGAAACAAAAACCAGAATAAAACAAAACAAGCAAACAAATAGGAAAAAAGCATGAGAAAAAAGCAGTTTAAAATAATTTTCCACTTTTTCATGCAAACAGTGTTGCGTTTTGAACTTTTCCTTGAAAATTTGGTTTTCACACAGTTATTGACTGATATCAAAGTTGCTCCTGTATTTTGAATTTTAAACATAGATGACAATGTTTTTACCCATTAACATTATTAGTGTTATAGACAAGATTTTGGTTATTTATTTCTGTAACATCCCTCTGCTAATACTTAGTCTGAGGCATCAGCTCAAGGAAGACACATAAAGTCACAGTAATGTTTAAACATAGCACTAATTCTTTGGTTCAAGAACAAAGTTGATTTTTAAAATTCTACAAAATTTGAGTTGAAATTAATGGCCAAGTTAATTTGCATAGATATAAAATTTGCTTTTTTTTCTATATTTATTGACTCAGGAATGCTACTTTTTTATAAAGCCTGAGGAGCTGGGAGCTAATTCTTGGGTCCTACATGATGAAAGGAGAGGATGACGTTCAGCAAAGGTGTTCCCTAACCTTCGTGTATGTTCGTGACATGTGTACATCTCATCCTCCCTCTACACAGATAAAGAAAAGTAAAACATTTTAAAAATACATTCCCACTTTAGTTTGCAAGGTCACAGTGGTCTACTAAATGTTTTTGTTTGGTTTAGGGGATGATTTATTAAGTAATTTTAAGGAAAAAATTTTAACTGCTTAAGTTTAAGTTATTCTTTAGTTAGAAAGAAAGAAAGAAAGAAAGAAAGAAAGAAAGCAAGCAAGCAAGCAAGCAAGCAAGCAAGCAAAAAACAGCCATTCTGGTTCCAAACAGCATAGAAGGTATATAGGGTGAATTGACAAATGTTGGTCCACACCTGTCTTTCTAGAAAGTTAGCTTTGTTTTCTTAGAGGGAATCAACTGAAAGTAAAATGGGATACAAACCACCAAACATGTGCATCCTGACATAATTTTCAACATCCTCTTCCCAACATTGAAGCAAATATGTCTTCACACATGCCGCTCGGTCGTGGAAGGCACAGCAAGTTTCAGTTGCTGTTAATCCACTCATGTTTGGGAAATTGATTTTTGCAGGCATGTTCTTTTGTTTCTTCTTCTTCCTCTTCCCTCCAGATTTGGAGGTCTCTGGATATTGAGTACTGCCAGATTGCTATTTTTTTGAGTCTGTCCTCTGTGTTTCTTTATGAAAATGTGTACATGAGTACTGCCAGATATGCTATTTTTAAGTCTGTTCTCTGTGTTTCTTTATGTAAGTGTGTACATATATGTACATTCCTATGCATGTATTTATGTATAATTGAAAAAAGATATTCAAATACCTTAGAATTTATCAAGGAGGAAAAAAATAAAAGGAATTTTTTAGTAAGTAGAAACTAATAAGAAAAGTTGAGATTAGAAAAATGAGTTGGGCATTTATTTGAGACATGTAGTCTAAAACACTGAAATATTTGAGTTATGTGTAGTAATTGTATTGCTGGAAAACAACATACAACCTTTTCCAGATTAATTGTATTTAATATTTCAGCAGTTATTTTATTCTGTTAACTGTAGTGTTCTTGAGACATAAGGACTAAAGGTAGGTCAGTTCTACAATTGAAAAAAAAAAGAAATTATATCTAAAATCATAGATGAAATTGTATGTAAACAAGTACATAAACTTTAAAGAAGAGTTCAAATAAAGTGACTTTATTTGAGAGGATAATTCCCCTCCCAAATGTCATATGCTTTCAAACAAGAAGTCCAATGCTATTTGTAATTTCCTTCCCTTCAAGTTGTTAACCAGTAAGCAGACCTCTAAAAACAGTACAGACAAGTTATTATGTTGCTCTTGGTTACCATCCAGTACTTGATAGTAAGACTCTATTTTTGAAGACACCATAGACTTGAGTCATGTAACATAGAAAATTAAGGGTGCCATTGATCTGGGAGCTTTGTCTAGATACATTTTCACAGTGCTGGTAGGTGCTACTATGGGAGAAAAGTTATCAGTTAACTGTAACCTATGCAAGCTCTGATAATGAGTAGCCTTGGCAAGATATACCTATTGGTACAATAGGGCCACAAATATAGGAGTAACCAACCATTTTCCAACTAGATTTAAGACTTGCTGCAGAAAATGGCACCCAGGTATGTACGTTTAAGTAGGCCAAGAATGTGTGCCTGCATAGGCCATAGATCCAGAAAAGAACTTACTACCATTATTTAGCTAAGTGGACATAGTATTTAACCCTATCCTAAACATTTATCTTTATTCCCATAAGTTAGTTCAGCTCTCAACCTTTGTCACAGATGTTTCTTTTTGCAATATGTGGCAATTGATACAGGGACTTACAATTGGTCAAACTGCAGAGAATAAGAGGCTGTGAAGTGCTTATCCCTAGATGGGACATTTATATCACTTGTTCCACCCTCAATGATTAGGGACATCACAGACAAAAATGGTAGACTATTGTAAGAGCCAGGGATAATAGAGAACCTTTGTGAAACCAGTGTCTTCTGGTCATGACAGAAATGTTGTAAGAAACAAATTTACATCAGGTGTGACTGAATGCCCTAAAACTCCACAAGATCAAACCAGCCAAAATTCCAGCACCAGTGGTTGTTGGGGACTCACACTAACCCTCCCCAATATGAAGAGCTATTGGCAGTTGATAGTTGCTGGGCGAGGAAAAATTAGATTATTTCAGATGTGGCCTCCTGACAGGCAACCCATATTCAAGCAAATGGCCCTACACCAATACACATATCGGTAACATGAATGGACTCAGTAGACTTAAAGTGGACATGAATGTGGGAGGGAAGAGTTGGAGAGGAGAATGGGAAGGCCTGGAAGGGAGGGGGTGGATTTGACAAAATCCACAAGTTTCATATATGAAATTATCAAACAATGGATTTTTCTAATTAAATTTAAAACTATTTTTTAAGCACATAAAAGCTTTTTAATCCACGTTACTAACACATAGGGGAATTACTTTTTCCTTTGGAAAAATAAAGAATTGTATCACTTTCATTCTGTGGGGTGAGTGAGAGCATAGGCTGGCTGTAAGCTTTAAAACGCAGATGTAGGCGAAGCTACAAGGAAGCGCTCTCTTGTGAAAACTGAGCCTTTTTGGCCTCCTATTATGTACAATTATGTCATGTTTGATAGGGAGGAATAAGCATGTCCATGGTTATAAACACATACACAGACACACAGACACACACACAGACACACACACATACACACACACACACACAAACATGTCTAGTATCCTGGCCCTTCTAATTGAATAGAGACTTAGCCATTTACCTGACAGGTAAACCAGTAAAGATAGATCAGTTAGCCTGTGAAACACCTTCCTCTATCTGTGTTTTTAAAATTATGTTAAAAACATCTTTTTTTTTTTTAATTTAATCCAGTTTGACACTGAGACTGTATCTCAGTGGTAGAGTGATAGACAAGGAAATGAAGATTGAGATTCAGAGTTACACTCAAGTTCAAGAGATGGAGGATTAGCCAGCTCTTCTGCACCTTGGATCTTTCACCATGTATGTTCAGCCCCCCCTTTCTTTTCTTTTTTTTTTTTTCACTTAGCTTCAACAGTCTTTCAGCTCTCCAATGTGAATGAACAGTAAAAATTGCATAACAGAGAAGGATGGAAAAGAACACAGCAGTCCTAGACTTAAATCAGCTATCTGACAGAGAGTTTGGTCTTGAATTGATGGGAAAACAAGATGTACAAGGAGTTCAAGTGAGATGTGGAGACATGAGCTACATGAGAGAGCTAAACAGAGAAAGGAAAAGAGAGCTGTGCTTGCACCAGGTTCTCCAAATGACCAGATGCCAGGAACGTCCTCCTTGGAGAATATTATCTCATCTTTCCAAAATGTGTCTTTGTTTGAGGGAAGGGGCTGAACTTCTATAAAAGAAAAATACATATTTAACAATTATTACTTTCAAATTCCTTATTTTTACAGTAACAAGACACATTTCTATATCCTCTCCTTTTTTTTTAGAAACAAGAATAATTTAGAATTTCATCAATTTTAACTAAGGCCTCCATTTACTCATCATCTAGTGCATTCATTATCTTTAATTTACTTACTTTAAGAAGATGATAGATATTAATGTTTTGAAAGTTTCAAAAAAATTCATGAAAATCAAAAGATTGTGAGGGACAAAACCATCTATAACCTGAGTATTTAGTGCAGCCCAGGAGTTAACAGCATCCTTAAGTTACAAGGCCATCTTTAAGACACACCCCAGACCTGCTGAACCAAGCTGATTTGTGTTTGTTAGTTTGAGAATATAACACTTCTTTCCTCAGATCAGAATGTATTCCAATACATTGTCAAAAGAAAATAATAGCTCGTCCCCAAGTAAATAGTGCTCTATTTATTGTCAGAATGTTTCTATGTTTCTTAGGAGAAAAGACACATCTTTCTAGCACATATCTGAGTCATCTTCCTCATTTGCCTTGCCAGTGGCTGCCCTTTTGATATGTACCACAAAATACTAAGGATAGTCTTCCAAGCTACTTAAGTTTTATATAACAATCTGTTATACATTTGGCAACTTTAAAATTGTCAAAAGCACAAATTCCGTTTTTCTCTTCAGCTCATGTTATTACTTGGTGAAATAATTCTATTTAATAAGGAGCCCATTTTAATATTCTCATTTTCATTAATTTATATATTCCTACAAATTGCTATGAGCATCATCAGCTTAATGCTGTGCTCTGTGATCAGCATTATTAACTGTTGAACACTTGGGGATCTCATGTGTACAAACAGAATTTAAGATGGTTGTCAGTAAAAATGTATGAGTGGACTTCCCTGTTGTTATCAATGCTTCAGTCTTACAGAAGGTACTAGTGAGAAATAGTTAAGAATGTTTTAGCACAGGACTGGCCTGGGCTGGAATCTGTTCTGGGAGTACAAAGCAGAATAGGAGAGAGTTGAAGAACTGTGTTTTTCAGAGTAAGTATGAGCTGGAGGATCAGATGCTCATTCAACTAGTATTTTAGCTTCACATTAATGGAAAGCCATCTGACACACCCATTTTGTTTTCCAGAAATATATGGAAGCAGATCTTTAACATGGTTATCATGTGAATATTGTGCAAAGTATAAAAGCATGCCAGAATAATGCAGTACGTCAATGCATTTTGGCAGTTTGGATAGGAGAGATAACACATGCTGCAGGTGGGTTGGCAGGATTCAATGGTTAAGAGAGCATGGATATTATCAATGAGGAACATTGATAGCTTCAAAGACTGATCCACTATTGTGAGTGAGACACATTCTTCCCTTAACATAGCACCTCAACCTTCCATTTGCTTTATCAAGACTTCCATAATCAAACACTGGACTCCGAGGCTTAGAGCAGGGCCACACACTCCCTGCAATCATAATGGCACAGAAATGCTCTGCCAGAAGAAGGAAAGGAAATTCAAGTTTGACTCTGGAGCCTAGCTAGGAGAGGCCACCACTATGCCATTTTCCACTGCTGGGTGATCAGAATGAACATGGATCTAAAGCTCAAATTGAGCTGAGAAGCTCTAGCAAGCTGCCATCCCTAAGTTCCTCTTGCATACTAGAAACTTTTGGGGTTTTTCTGATAGAAGACAGTCTAGATTGCTTTGGTCTTTGATATTAGCATTTCAGAAGCAGACATTATAATTCAGCAAATACTTATTTCATGTCCATTTTGTGCAAGCAAACTAAAAATAACCACCTAAGGACGTCAAGATAAATAAAGGAATTTTTGCTTATAAACTTGTGTCCTTAAGTCTCATGAAGAGCACTTTTATAGGCACAAAATACATATAATCCAATGAGATGAGATAGGACAATAAGTATCAAATTCTGGTTTCTGCAAAAGTCTATGATTCTGCCATATCTGTTTCTGGAGCACTTTCTTCCTGGGGTGGGGACTAACAATAGCAGCCCTAAAAAACACAAGCTGGTTTACTGGCATTTTACAGAGAAGACTCAGATAAGAAACCATACAAATGAGCAGCATCTTGCTGCCATCCTATGAGATTCCTGGAGTCAACAGAGCTCTGTTTTGGTGCCTGGCTCCATGTACTGCTGCAATAGCTCTGCCATTTTAAAAGGCTCCTTTAAGTAGAATGCCCTTGCCAGTACATCTTTATGTCATCTGTATTTCTTTTTGGTCCTTGGGATGTGTTGGGAGGTCCCTCTGCTTCTAATATGCATGATAATGGACATTGAAGTCGCTGTGTCTACTCTTGATTTGGCTCCAGACCATTATTCCTCACCTGACCTGAGCCAGGACCTGTTTTCCTGGCCCTGTGACCTACTGCAAGAGTTGCAAAACCATTTTCTCTAAAACTGAAACATTCCAGCATGCAGGAAAGCTCCTTAAGCCAGAAGGTAAGTAACTCAAAATTGCTCCAGGAAGTCCTGGAAACTGACCAGATTCGGTAGGCTCATCCCTGCCACAAGAAGCAATAAAAGCTGAAGGTTCCATTGGAAGCTGAGATGCAAAGGAGATTCTCAGAGAAACTAAACTACAAAGGAGACTCTGAGACCTGACCAGATTCCTGAAAGAAGCAAAACCATTCTCTAGCTTCCTGCAGTAGGTTGAGCCAAACAAGCTACCTAGAAAGAATCCTCTAACCTGTTAAGCAGCCTGCACACTCTGCAGTGTCATTCATGCTGGGGTTGGTTTTGATGATGAAGCTGCCCTTGAGTTAAGTTCAGCTCCTGTAAGCAACCCCTCACCCATATTACTGTAGGAGACCCCAATAAAACTCATTGGATCACCAAGTTGGATTTTGGTAGTATCAGAACTTAAGCCTGTCATGTCTCCATCTCTGGAATGAGTTCAGGTGTGTGTGTGTGTGTGAGTGTGTGTGTGTGTGTGTGTGTGTGTGTAGTGTCTCCCTGGGAAAATTTTTGTCACATAATACCCTTCTTGGCTGGTAGTTGCAGCTAACAAATATGGACAGATCCCTAAATGTAAGGCCTGAGAGACCTCCAACTGTGCTGCCCATATGCCTCAGGGTCTGCTCTGTTGAAAGAAGTCCCTTCCAATCCCAACATCCCCAACTCTGCATAGCTTCCTCTTTGGTCTAGCCTTTACTAAGTCCCCTGCTAAGATGTTCTTCCTCACAGCTGTCTTCTCTGACCTCAGAGCCTGGAAGACCCACCATCCCTATGTTCTCCAGCCCATTTGGTGGATCCATTTTCTGTTCTGCCCATTGCTCTCTGGAATAGGCATATTAAACCAATGTAATTCTTTATTTGTCCTTTGTCTCTCTCAGCACAGTGTGAGCCTGACAGGTGCAAACACTTCACAAGAATTGTTCATTGCTGTTTCAGGGTTCTTCAGCCAGATCTTAGCGAAGCCTCTTTACCCAAGCAGTGCTTGGCCAGTTGCCCATTGAGCACTGTGGTTCCACCATGCTTGCTGTTCTAAAGCAGCTTCTTCTTGTTGGTGAGGCTTGCTTTTAATTACACCACTAGGAGCTGGATTATAAAAGCTTTCTTTGATCAAAGCATTATGGAAGATGCGGCCCATGTGTTTAGCAGACACAGCTGGAGAATCACCAAAGCAATTTTCAAAACCAGGTTTGTCATACAAACAGGAATATCTTTGAAGTTGAATAATTTAAATACCCTCCTTTTTGGAGAATAGAATGTTTATGGTCTTTTGAAAAGTGACACAGATTACCTGAATTTGACAGGAAGTAGGTAAAGATTTAAGGTTGCTACTTATGGATGAGAAGAGAGAAGAGTCCACGTGTTTTTGTAGACTCTTCTTTCCTGCTACAGATTTTCTGTTATTCTAACTGTCATTGTGTTCTTACTCACAAACAAGACTAGTGTTTTGTGTATCACAGTACAGTATTCAGCCTATGAGGCCCAACAAGGCCAGTCCATCTCAGTGCAAAGGGTCCAGTAACTAGTCCATGAGGCCACTCAGTCCAGCAGAGCTTAGCATACTACTATAAAGCATACACAGGGACTCCTGACTTCCCACCTTGGACTGTCCATTCCCTCAGTGCATTGCCATTCAATGACACAGCCTGCTGTTGCTCACTCCTTGTCTGTCTCTGGTCCTGATAGCATTTGATCCCTTCCACTCTTTATGAGGCAGCCATCTGCTTCCTCAGTGAAAATCTAGCTCTAGAAAGTCTGATAGATCCCTGTCTCATCACACAGCCTGTACTGTGTCATTCCTCAAGCTGGGAATGCTTATGTAAAAACAATGCTACTAAGTACAAGTTAAGTGACATTGGGCAAATGTTGATTTGTAGTTGGACTCCTAATTTTTTCTAGCTCAGGAAGAAAGCTGGTCTGTTATATGTTTCAAGTCAATTTTTTTTTTTCATAACGTCTGTGTCTGTTTTTCTTATTTGTTTCCTGCTCACTGGTAATACACTAAGCTAAGATACAGCTTCAGGATTCTTAGTTATCTGTGTCCTTTTGATAAATTTGATAAATTAGTGCATCTGAAGAATTTTGCATCCCTCTACTTGAAATCTAATTATATTAGGTACAATTGTGTGTGTGTGTGTGTGTGTGTGTGTGTGTGTGTGTGTGTGTGTGTTTGCTTTCCCAGTATGTCTCATCAGCCTTTTTTATTTCTGGATCCTATTTTGCATTATGACAATTGAAGTCAAGACTTTCACTTTTTTAGGTCACTCATGTCACCACTTGAGTCTTTCCTCCACTGCATAAAATTCTCATCACATACAGAGAGTGTTTTCCTCAAATATTTTATTTGACATAAGAGTTACTTAGGCTGAGGAAGATTGCCTAGTGGATAAAGGTGATGACCGCGGAAGCTGACTATCTAAGTTGATCCCTGGAAGGACAGTAGAAGAGCAGAATTAACCCCTGCAAATTTTCCTCTGACCCCTCCACATGTACACTGTGGCATGCACAAATAAAAGGAAACAGATATAGAAAATTAAGAAAAGAATTAGATTTAAAAGTTGCATCTTAGGTAGCAATTCATTGTAACATTATATCAAATCTATCTAATTTAAATTCTCTCTGATTTCTTATGTTTCACCTTAGAATATTATCCGTGATTCTTCACCCTAATTCTGTCTTCATCTCCTCTGCATTCTCTGAAATCAAGTTTGTAATGCATATCCCAAAGCTGCTCCATCGTTCTTTATCTTTCCCTCCACGTCACGTACACTCTGCCACTGGCTTCTGCCAGAGACTCTATGTTTTTGAGACTAGATTGACTGTTTTATTTCCATAATCATCCTCCCTCTAAAATTGGTTACCTGCACAGTGCAGTTATTGCTTAGATGGTTACCTGCACAG
>JADRCH010000087.1:10433243-10543473 GCA_019843965.1 Rhynchomys soricoides
TTGCTTAGATGGTTACCTGCACAGTGCAGTTATTGCTTAGATGGTTAGATGGATGAAAAGACTGGTAGGTAGGTCATAGGTAGATGAGAGAGGGAGAGAGAGAGAGAGAGAATAGATAGATAGACGATGGATAGATGATGGATGGGTGGATAGATAGATAGATAGATAGACAGACAGACAGACAGACAGCATGGGTTAGCCCAGGGTTTTGTTCTACTTGCAGGGCTTTCCATCACATTCAGAATAAAATCCAAAGTCTTTGATATGGTTGTAAAGTTTATGTGAGCTGTGCTTTGCCTCCCTCTCTATCCCCTTTTCCCTCTTCCTCTATATTCCACCAATGACCTTTCCTTTGTCAATACCCCAAGCTTAGTGCCACCTCAGGACCTTTGCTCCAGACATTTCTCTGTACAGATGCTCTTTCCTTTGACCTTTGCTGCTCTGGTATTCTCTTTCTGTTTAAATTTCAATGTAAATGTCATTTTCCCATGAAACACTCTAAACACTCAGCCTGAAGTTGCTGTCACTGTGTGTTCTTTAATACAGGCCTATTCTAATTTTCTGCATGGCAATGAATAGCAGCCAACATTGCTACCCTGTTTATATTTGTATGCTATTTATCACTCTGACTACAATATGCACTTTATGATATGTCCCCAAATGAGTTCCTGATGTATAAGCAAGCACTCATTACAAAGAGTTTGAATTAAAAATAATGATTGAAAATATCAATGCTTATTGTCTTGGTAAGTAGCTTTTGCATTTGTAGACTATTCTGATGTCATTGTTGAGGCCCTACATCACCCAGCTCAGTTGGAGTACTAAGTTAGCAGTTGGCAAGTCACGTGTTAGCAATTGGCTTTTTCATGTTAACTTTTTGGATAGTATTTCATTTTTGGTCACTTCACATCTCACCTAAAGTAACTATAAAGTTAAATTTGATGGTGTGTGCTGCTGTCTCCACTTCTCTGCTGACATGTGCTGGAGTTAATGGCCTCTGCCCCATTCCTGCATCATCTCTGCAGAGAATGAGGTGTGCAGGGAATGGACTGCTTGGGAACATTGCACAGGAAGCCACATTCATTCTGCTGCAAACCAACAGGAAAAAACCAGCTTGGCTGTCAAACATAAGCAAGAAAAGCAACCATATTTTCTACCTCCCCACAGGCTCTCTTCAGTCTAGGAATTATTAGCTGCTCTGGAGATGGCAGGAACTCGCTCAGTTATCTTGTATCTAGAGGACATTTTGATAGGGAGAAAGCATCGTCTCTTTTGTTTCAGTGTTACTTTTCATTATCCTACCCATCACTCTTCCATTTGGCTGTATCTTATGGTCATCCATCTACTGCAGTTTAAATTTTCTTTCATTTGGTAAATTAAGTCTGGTTTCCTGCATCAAAGACTATGACTATTTATGGTGCATTTATTTTGGTTATTTCTGTTGTTCTTGCACTCTTTTTGGCCTTAAGAGCTGTGAGAAGACAGGGTTACTTACTGTAAAAATGTGTTCTTCTCTCAAGTAGTTCTGACTCTGTACACTTGGCCATTTAAAATTAGAATGCCCTGGACTTTGGCCCTGTCATAAATGGCGCACCAGGAGAATCGGAGCAGACAGATGACAGCATGGAAACTTTATTTGAATCTCTGGCAGGTTTTAATTTTACAGTGCCTTTTAATATTAATTCAATTTCCCTTCAGAATGAAAGTTGGCAATCACTGGGGGAAGTGCTTGAGGATTTTGGAATCATTGGTGTAATGAACTCTAAAGCCCTTCATGATTGTGGCACTATGGAGTGACAGCAGATCCTGTTAACAGGGACATCTCCACAAAAGACAGTCTTTGTAAGGAAGTGGATTCTCACCTGCTGAGACCACACCACAGGACACATCAGGCGCCTTCTTTTGCAGTGCCTTCATTTTACATATGGAAATCCCAAACTACAATGTATTGTTTTACTTCTTTAATGTTCAAGCAAAGCAGGGGATATTTTTGTATTTTTTTTTTTTTAACAAACAATCAACTAACTTCAATCAACATTTTTCTTCTTTGAAAAGACAACAAAATCAATCAAACCACTTTTTGGAATTTAAATTTTATTTTATTTTATTTTTATTTTATTTTATTTTATTTTGCATTCCTACCTTCAAGGGACTTCTGCATCCAAAAGGCAAGCTCTGGAATACTAGGGTACCAGCGCAGGCTCCTTGCTTACTGCCAGCAGGTTCGTGTAGACACAAGGATCAGCCCTTAGACCAACACCACATTTTCTTTTCAGCTAGATCAATCACTTAAATATATTATCACATGTGCTTGGATGATGTAAATAAAAACAAATGCCCTCAAGTTTAATAATAGAAATTTAAAGGACTAAATATTTGCATGAAAAGAAGAGAAATCTGTGTAGCATACCATTCCTTAAATTGCCCTCACTCAATTATAATCAGGAACTTTGTACTCTCTGTAATTAAACATTAAATTTCATTTATTCCAGCTGCATCTTCTACAAGTCATTCAGAATATTCTTCCCTTTGCGGGGCTTAGGGGTTGCTTTGAATTTCAAGTAATATAAAGTAAATCTCGATGTGGGCGTTTTAAACTGTATCCTTTGGGCAGCATGTTTACACCAGGAATTTGATCTTAGGTTTTATAGCACAGAATGGCTATCATCCCCTGATCCCATTCTTTATAAATATGTTTACATTTATGTAAAGATATTGTAGACCTTGATTACCGGTGACTGGGGGTGGTGGTGGTGGGTGGACAAGTTTGATTTGATTCTAGTAACACCACTGAAGAGAGCTGTTGGTGGCAGTCCTGAGGAGTCTGCATGGCTGAGGAAGCTCTGTCTTCATTTACATCATGCTGCCCTTTAGTCAGAAATTCTTGGTCAGATATATCACAAATTACACAGTTTTATTTACCAGACTTACAGATTATCCCCAACAATAGCATAACTAACAATAGGTCTATTGACTAGTTTGTACTCAATTTAACCCAAGCTAGAATCATCATGGAAGAAGGGGACTCAATTGAGAAAATGCTTCCACCTGATTGACCTGTAGGCAAGTCTTTGGGAACGTTTTGTTGATTAATGATTGACCAGGGTAGGGCCCAGCCCACTGTGGACAGTGCCACCCCAGGGTAAGATGTCCTAGGTTATAGAAGAAAGCCAACTGAGTGAGCCATGAAAGGCTAGCCAGTAAGGAGCACTCGTTCAGTTACTTCAGTTACTGCTTTCTGGTTCCTGTCTTGAGTTCCTGCCCAGACTTCCCTTCATGAAGGGAAGAGGAACCCTTTCTTCCACAAATTGCTTTTGGTGATGGTGCTAACTGCAGCACTAGTGAGCAAACCAAGACAGTAGTCTACAAATACTAAAGACAAGACTTCTAGTAGCTTGAAATGGTTTCTACTCAAGATTGCTGTTAGAATTTGTGGTTAAAAATCCATTGAATATGTTAGTATAGAAAAACCTCATCCAGCTTATTTGTTTTTTATCACTATTTAAACAGGCTAAATAGTAAATATTGTTCACCAAGCAAGCCAACGGTTTGCCCAGGGCTGGTAGGTGGATGTGTCCACCTTACATAATTGCCAGTACATTGTATGGATGGCCTGTATGGAGATGCTCTAGGTGCCTGGCTGCAGGTTTCACTTATTTGGGGGTGGGGTCAGTTGTGGGGTTTGGCTTATACAATGTACTTTGAGGTTTTGCTTTGCTTATTTCTGGCCATTTAGCATTTCTCCAAGTTTGTAGGAAAGAAGGATCCTAGGTTAGTTTGACTTTATTTTAACTACAGTGAAGGATCCATAAGATAAAAATCTGAAGGTGAGAAAGATGGTTAAGTTGGTCTAAACTCTGCAGCCAAGCTGGAACGTTTGAGTGGGATTCCTGGGATCCACATGTTAGAAAAAGAAAACTCCCGAACATTGTCCTCTGGTCTCCACACAGGCATGCAGCAGTACACATGCATTGAGCCATACCTACCCCCACACAGAGATAGTCCCTCCACACACAAAGAGATGATTGAATAAATATCAATAAATGAAAAAGAAGAAGACTTTCAAATTAATGCTTGATGTCTTAGAGTAAACTGTGCATCTTCAGTTTCCCATTATTTGCCCTACTCCTTAGTTTTTGTAATGCAAGTAGCTCCTATTTCTGCACTGGATGTGACTGGAGAGATGTCTCTGCCGTTAAGGGTGTGTACTGTTCTTTTAGAGAGCCTGGCTTTGGATCCCAGAACTGATATCAGGTACTCACATCTGCCTATAATTGTAGAACTAGCAGATCTGAGAGTAAGTTCTACCTCTACTTCGCTGAAGTGTCTGCCTTCTCACCACACAGCAGCAGCAGAGGCCACTTTTATGTTGAACACACTCTTCCTTTAGGACTACTCCTCATTGATGTTCACTTCTACATCAGCTGACTGCACTCATACATTTCTACATACTTTGACCTGAAGAATATATGCATGTACATACAGCACACAGCTAAATGCAGATCTTAGTGTACATTACCCTTGGACCCTCCTCATCTTTGTCATATAGAATGCTTAGAAATATTGAGATGATATTCCAGAAATGACTCACCTCTGCTCCTCAGTTCCTAAGACAGAGATAGGTAGAGATTGGGATGGTAGACATGATGGAGATGAAGATGGAGATGAAGGTGATCAAACAGACACAGAGATTGTAATAGAAATAGAGGTGGAGTCAGGGATAGAGAGGAGAAAGAACTGGAGATGGAGACAGAAATGGAGAGACGAGTGAGAAGGAGAGGAAAAGAGAAAAAAACCCTTTTCTTTGTAACCTTTAATCTGACAATTATTGTCCTTCCAAACAATAATGTTATCTCATGTGTCTATAGTCTGTAATCCCAAAGACTTTGGGACATCCGGACACCCAGATTCTCACCTCTTCAGTCCACAGGATTTAAAGGTGGGTGCTGTTTAAGAGAAAGGCTTTCGACAACATAAACACTGGCAGAGAATTGTTAGCATTTCTATGGTCCAGGCAACAAAACTTCCGGTCGAAACCATGACAGTGACCCTACTATTTAGAATAGCAGTATGCCGTTTATCTGGATTGCTAATAGTCATACAGGCGTGCCGACTGACTTTCTTAGTGCAGTGAATGCACATGCATAGTTGCACATGTATTTGTATTTGCATACATACACGATGTAGATGTGGAACCATCCTGGCAACATTTTACATCTGGTTGAGCATCTGATTGTTATCCTTTACATCTGATTGTTATCCTTCTGTGATAGAAGATAACAAGACTCCTTGCTGCACATGGGCACAATCCCCACATTATCCACCAGATGGCCATGTAAGAAGTCATTCTGAAAGTGAAATTCTGACGAGTGGGTTTTTAATTATTGTTGTTTGGGGGCTTGTATTGTTTTATTTGGGGGAACGGAGAGATGTTATTTTTTGGTCCTGTGAGACAAAAGGTCTCAATGTGGCTTAGGCTAGCCATAAACTGGTTCTGTAGCTGAGGTGACCTTGCAGTCCTGACGGTCCTACTTCTGCCTCCCAAGAGCTGCGATTATACGTATATGCCACCTTTCCTGGCCTGCTCAGTGTTACCGAATTCAAACTGTAAAGCTGTGGCTACGGAGAGGCAACAAAGAGAAGCAGAAGAAGTTATGCCATTAGAGGGCACTTTTGTAATTTTAGAAGTCTGTTCTTAGAGACTGACTTAGCCAGGCTTCCTCTGAAGAGGAATGCCGCTCCAGTTGTTTGTTTAAAGTGTTGAATTCCTCGCATGCGGCATGAGATCAGGACAACTGTTTGGAGGAAGGAAGGGGCCAGGAGGATGGGAGAAGAGAGTGGGGAGGCTTTGAACGAAAGTGTAAGAGTACATGTAAGTGAGAACCTGGCAATGAAACCTAGTACTTTGTACACTAATTTTTTTGAAGTTGAAGTGGCTAATTCTTAAAATGAAAGTTTTAGAGCGAACACAAGGGTTAAAGAACTATAAAACCTTAAGACTTCCATTTAAACAATCTCTAAGTAAGTTCATTTTTGATCAATGAGTATAAATTATGAATTAAGTTCTACATATTATCCTTGCAAAGTAATGTTTGATTACCCTTGGTGCTTTCTCAAAGTGCATTTTGTTAAAAATAAATCCTGTCTATAATCTGATAACATTGAAAAAATGACTAACATTCATCAGGGAAACTTTTCCCTTCTCAATTATTTCATGTTAAAATATTGGATGTTCAGTGAGTTGAACAACCTGAGTTCATTCTCTAGAACATGAATGGTAGAAACTTCCACACAAAATAAGTAAATGTATACTTAAAATACTGAATGTTAAATCACAGTGTGTGATACAATATAAATTTCTGTGTTTTGAGGTTATGTTAATTTTAAATTCTTCTCTGAAAAACCAGTCTGCCATGATCATCAGAATTGGCATGACAATTATGATGGTTGTCAGAAACCAAAAGCATACCTGATGGAACTATATTAAGATAATATGACATTTTGATAAATAAAGGAGGAAACTAGATCTAGATAAAGGTTGGATAATGGACATCAAATTGCAGACAGAAGAAACATACTGAAGTGTTCATGGCAAAGCAGAGTGTGTTGAAATAATTCAGTAAACGCATCCTAAGAACCTATCCATCTCAGCCCACCATGCCCCTGTGTCCTAGGGACAAGCTACTTGAGTTTGACTTGGGTTCATTCAGCTGACTCTTATAGACCTCTATCAGGATTTCACATAAGCTTGGACTTATACATCAGCATTCCTTCTAGTTCTCCTTGACAATCACCTAAGTATTTGAGAAATTTTTTTTCTACTTCTTTTTCTTTAATTCTGCATAATATCTTTATTTTTTCCATATTTGTTTTTTGCTTTACAACCCAATCTCAGTTCCCTCTCTCTCTCTTCTTTGTAGTCCTGCCTTTACAAATCCCTCCCCTTCTCCATAGAAGAAAGGGAGGCCTCCACTTGCATACTACCTGACTCTGGGACATCTAGTGGAAGCAGAGGTAAGCATATCCTTTCCTACTGAGGTCTAACCAAGCAGTCCAGGTAGGGGGAGTGGCAGGCAACAGAGTCAGAAACAGCCCCCACTCCAATTGTTAGGGGACCCACTTGAATACCAAGCTGTACATCTGCTACAAATGTGTAGGCAGCCTAGGTCCAGCGCCTGCATGCTCTTTCCTTAGTGGTTTAGTCTCTGTGAGCCCGCATGTGCTCAAGTTAGTTGACTCTGTAGGTCTTCCTGTGAGGTTCTTGACCTCTCTGGTTCACTCAATTCTATCTTCTCTTCCATAAGACTCCTTGAGGCTCAACTAATGTTTGGCTGTAGGTCTCTGCATCTGTTTTCATCTGTGGCTGGATAAAACCTCTCAGGAGACATTTATGTCAGGTTGCTGTCTGTAATCATAGCAGAGAATCATTAATAGTGTCGGGGGTTGGCTCTCTCCCATGGGATAGGTTTCAAGTTGGGCTAGTCATTTGTTGGTTGTTCCTTAAATTTCTGCTCCATCTTTATCTCTGCACATCTTGCAGGCAGGGCACATTTTGGGTTAAAGGTCCCAATTCTTTATACTGGAAGTCCTGCCTGGCTACAGGAGGGAAACCTAAGGGAGTTTGGTGTTTTCCCAAAGTGACATCTGGTTCAGATGATGAATTTAATGCTCACTAACAGATTCCCTGTCTGTTCTCAGAGTTCAGGGATCATCCATCAAAACCCTCTAGAAAACTGAGTTCTAGAACACTTGAACTGCTTAAAACCATACATCTAGTTAAAGACTAAAACTAAATGCTAGCTTTCTCAGTTCTCTGTCAAGTTTTCTTTCGATTATAGTGCAACTAAGTAAGGATGGAAAATAAAAATCCACAGCTTACTTGAGAGCGATTGCAAAGTTTAGGTTCTGTAGTCGATTCTACCTGAAATTGGATTCTTCTCTGGCAATGTAACTGAGGCTCCATTTGTAAGACAACAGCACCTACTTCATACTATATAATGATTCTGACTAGTGTGGTAACCAGTGTAGGCAAAACTTTCATAACATTTGCTAAATGGAGTAAGAAAAACAGCAAATAGGGCGTTGCATGTAGTAACTCTGTCACTGCAGATATTTTGAGTGGGAAAATATATCCAAAGCAGACAAAAACATGTAGACATAGAACCTTTTGAGCACGATGACTGTGAAAACACCCACACCCTCATTATAAAGGCTACTGCTTTCAAAACCATTTTTAGATAGCTAAAAATTTTTAAAGTTTTGTGTGCATGTACATGCATGTGTGTGTGTTTGTGTGTCTGCAAGTGAATGACACATATGTGTGGGTGTCACAGAAGACCACAACTATTATATTCCCTCAACCTGGAGTTACAGGCTGTTATGAGTTGCCCTATGTGGGTGCTGGGAACAGAACTTGGCTCCTCTAGAAGAACAGAAAGCACTGTTAAACATTGAGACACCTCTGTCTCTCTCTCTCTCTCTCTCTCTCTCTCTCTCTCTCTGATTCTACTCCAAAAACAAAACAAAACAAAACAAAAAAGACAAAATTAAAGTCAAATTATGCCAAACTTATAGTAATAGATATTTTAATTTGTACTGGGATCAACTTCATTTCAAATTATTTCAAACATGTATATTTGACTTTCTCACTATGAGAAGTACTTAAGTGAAAAAAACCTTATATTTTTCTAATACTTAAATTTCTGGGAAATAACCCTTTACAAATTTTTTTAGGAAAAATATAGATCAGTTAACCAAAGGAACAAAACCTCACTTACTACATCAACACTTGTTCCTGTCTAGGTCATCCTACAGAAAACTAAGTCCCAGGAAAGACAGTGGCCTTACAGGTGTGGGCAGTAGAGAATGAACCCCTTTACTGATAGGGAGCCTTGACAGAGTCAGCTATAAATACCACAGTATAACTCAGTTGGAAAGACCCCTTGAGAAGTTAAGACTGATGACTTAAAGGTCTGAGTGTCTTGTTCTTGAAATCTAAGTCCTGGTTTTCGACATGCAAATTTGTATGCAAATGTGCTTCTGTTAGTTGTAACCATTACATATCAATAAAATAACTTTGTGGCTTTGGACAAACTGTTTTACAGATGATAGAGCTGAGTATTTCAATCTTTTTTAAAAAATCTCTAATTTATGAAACTCTAGTGTTAAGTAAAATATTATAAAAAATTCTGAGTAAATTTTTTTAGCAAGAATATTAAAAATGTGTAAAATATTTCTGCTTTTCAGTGGGTCTCTATGACTTAGGTTGGGAGCTCTTGTTCAACTGTGTCAGTGATTAGTAACTTGGCTGCTGAGCAATGGCTCTGGCCAACCGTGGGCATACATTTTGTAAAACTTGAAAGGACTGACCCTTGGTGATCATCCAAACTTCTGGACACTAACAGGAAGTCTTCAATAAGGATCATGTTGGCTTCTGTCACAATGAAGTGCTGACATTCTTTCTTACAACTCAGGGAAGTTTATGCATTAAAAGTCCTTCCATTTCTTTAATGTCTGAGATTCTAGTAAATCTATTCTCAACATTATGAAATAGTTTAAATGAAACAGAGGAGAATTGCTTCAAAAGTGTGTGTGTATATCTGAGACACATGCTACACCGCTGATTAAATGAAGTGATTACATCACTGTAAACAAAGAGTTCTGACTTGTCCGGAAGTTTCCTACCAGCCCCAGTATCTGCCTGCAGGACTAACTGAAAGCTTGTTTCTGCTGCCCAGGATGGAGCTGCTGTACTGGTGTCTGCTGTGCCTCCTGTTACCACTCACCACAAGGACCCAGAAGCTGCCCACCCGAGATGAGGAACTTTTTCAGATGCAGATCCGGGATAAGGCACTTTTTCACGATTCATCTGTGATTCCAGATGGAGCTGAAATCAGCAGTTACCTCTTTAGAGATACACTTAGAAGGTACTGTCCTTGCAGAGCTTGCTGATCAAGGTCATAAAAGAGGCTGCATAGAAGACAGGAAGCTTTCAAATGGAGTTCTGAAAGTCAACTTATGAACAGCATTGTGTATTTTCTCTAATTAAGGTAGACATAGTGGCCATGCAATCTCTGCTCATTAGGTGAGGCTGACTGGGTCTTCTTTGTTGTGCTCTCCTTCAGGTGCAAGAGGTAACACAGGTAATCTTATTCTGAAATGGTTGCTTTCTAATTCCTAGGAGAGTAAAGGATTCTAAGACAGGCTCTGTAGGATTACACTGAAATTACTTCAACATGATAGTGCAAGGAGATAGGATGAAATTCTGAGAGACTCAAACACTGAAAAACTGAAGACTGTCCCATCTTTCACTCCACCATAAGCAACTGGGCTTCTGTTCTGTTTCTCATATGCCTATCCTTTAAAGTTATACACCTATATTCTATACCCCTATATGATGTGCTTGAAATTATTATATCTGAAGTAATCAAACTGTCATGATTTAACATTTCTTTTCCTTTCATTGTTAAACTTTTGAATTTAAAAAAAAAAAGTCTTATGGGTTGGCATTCTAAAATATAGAATTGTCTCACATCACAAACCCACTTTCCAAAGTCTGAGGTAAGTAAGGGATCTTTGTGTCATATTTTCAACTTCGTGGAGAGAGAATGGTACTCTAAACCTCTTCTATTTAATGGTCCCCTTTCTTCATCCTTTGATCAAGAATGAGCACAGATGGCCTGTTGTCAGAGATGAAGTGGGCATTATTTCAATCCTGTAACAAAGTAACTTGTGTGAATGAATGCAACAGAGTAAGAACTGGCTGGAAGTGTAAATAATTATGACGCTTTAAATGGTTCTCATGAGACTGCAGGCATAAGATGAAGTGCTTATGTAGTACATGGAGGAGCTGGCTGCCCTGGTCATCACAGAGGTTCAGTCTGTGAGAACAAGAAAAGACACACAAAGCCATGTATGACTTTAGAGGAAACCTTAATAGTAACTGAATTGTCACTGAGCACAGTTAGAGTTGTGTCCTTAAAAATATTTTAGTGAAAGAGACCAAACCAAAAGTTTTCCTTTATGCATATCTTTCCTTTCTCAAATACACTTGGGCTCTGTTCTCTTTGTTGTATTCTTTAAATATAGCTTACCAATGATATAATCACTTCATTCAATCAAATAAATGGCGTACCACCTGATCTTCTAAAAATTAAATAAGCTGTAGTTCCAAGGGTGGTATTTAAAAATGACAATTTTTCTTCAAAACATGTTTTCATTATGTGTCATTCCAAAACTGTCATCCTTCCCTCTTTCTTTCTTCTGTTTGCTAATGTTTTATTTCTGTCTTTTTTCAAAAAAAAAAAAAAATTTTAAGGCCTTTTTGTATCTACACCTGAGTGAACTGTTTGCTTGCACTATTAGGTAGAGTTGTGGCTCCAAGAAGAAATGTAACTTCGGAGTTGTGGGTAGACAGTGGTATGTGCACACAGCCATTGTTGATGTTCTACCTCAGATGGTTGTCTGGAGGAGTAGAAAAGACCCCAAATGTACAGGTTATCCTCATGTTTACATATACATTGCAAGTGTAGGTGGTTTGTGGTGTTCATCTCTCCTCATCCGTGCTTTTCATCCATTCATTTCATTTCTGCCAACCTTACTTGGGCGTACATGTCTGAATACACAGACCCTATTCTCTCACTCTGTATAGTACCTCTGTTCCACATGTGTTTTGTGCATGCATAATAATGAATGCATGAAATATCGCTGGTTCTCGCCTGTCCTTAACTTGTGAGCTTTCAGATGAAAGTGTTACCTTAGGGATGCCCTGCTGCTGTACGTGCACAATGATCACTTTGAGCAATGCAAACATCCTCCTGTTTGTTAATAGGTACAGTCCATCATCAGGTTACTAACACATCATTGCTCAGCTAAGGAAAGAAACTGCTCGCTGAAAGCGAGAGTGCAGCAATATCAGCATGGTTTTGCCTCTGGCATTGCTATCCTGTGCTGCTCAAATAAATCTAAGAAATGAACCATGAGATTCCACACACTATTTGATATTCTGTCTCCTTTTCTCTGTGATATGGAAAGGCTCAGCTTAATATCTCTGTTAAAGGATCAAAAGAAAACTTCTCTTCAGAAAGTAGTCCGAATTAAATGACAAACATTTTGACATGTGCATGGGTGACCATGATAAGTGGTATATCAGACTCCACACAGTAAATAATTAAATTATCCAGCTGTCTTTTTAGAGGATTGTCCAGTATTATTTTCAAGAGATTGCATGTGCTTAATATGTTCCTCACTGTGTCTTCTCTTGCTCTACATCACCTGATATCTCTAAATTTATCTCTGAAAAGTGAAGGGGAAAACTTCTATTTTTGTTCAGATTGTATGTATTAAAACAGAAACAGATTCTGGATATAATATCCTCAGGCTAGACTAACTAGATTGCTGTTAAGATTCCTGAGTTAGCTCATTGACTTAGTATTCATTCATTCAAAAATGTTCAGTAAGTGCTTGCTCTATGCAAAAATCTGTGCTAGCATGCTGAGAGCAGAGAATATTACAGTGACAATGAAAATGAGCCCTAAGTGGGCCTTGGGGGAATGCGAGATCAAATAATCACACAGATGCATATAGGCACAAATTGCAGTAAATGTGACAAGTGGAGAGCATAGGCCCCAAGAGAGAATTTGCAAACCTCTTCTGAAACGAGAGAGGAAAAACATTTCTGAAGAAGTAGCATCGAAATATGAGTAGAGCATAGAGGGAGTTCTCAAAAAACACATCTCAAAGACCCAGGAATGGGAAGTGTTTCAGAGAACACAGGAGTCCTGTGTGGACAGCGCAACTAAGCTGAAGAGAGAGAGACAAGAGCAGGACCTGGTGAGCAAGGCAGGACCTCCCTGAGGAAGCTTAACCATGAGATCAGTTAAAGACTTACCCAAAGCTAAAATCTAAAGCTGTGAAGAGGCTCGAAGCTGAGAAAGAAAACCTGCGAGGTTTATACAAGCACAATGCAAGGTCTGTAGAGGGGCATGACAATGATTTGCCTCCTTCTAGGGAAGCCTTAGCTTAAACATAAGGGCCTGACAACTGCTTGTGAGAAATGATGAGGCTTAGACATAGGAGAGGAACTCTGACATCATCAGCGATGTGTTGAGGTTTTCTCTTCCACTTCATTTTCAACCTGTGGTAAAAGTTGGAAAAGTGTGGTTCTTGTTCTGGGCACCCAGTGTTTCACCAGGTTCTAGAAACTTGGACTAGGGCTTTGAATGGAGATTGCTCCTGTTTCAATGGAAAGAATAGTGGGAAGTAGTAAAATTACTTAATAGTGGAAATCACAATTGGTTAATTGACTCAACAAATATCTTTTTAATTATTTCAAAGACTGAGTATATACCAATGAAATACATGGCGACCTTCTTGTGGCTATCAGTCTAGTTGAGGGAAGCAGAAAAATTAAAAGGGAATAAATGAAATATAATATGTTAGGTGCCAATAAATACTTTAAAAATAAGATGAAAGGGACACTCATTAGCAAGAAGGAAATATTTTATATATGGAGTCCAAGTGGATTCACAATGGTGCTGGAGTAGAGTGCTGAAGGAAGCACTTGAGCACATCCAGGCCTCTGTCTCCAGGACCTCTGCTAGGTGGAGAAATGTGCAGAGGCCCCAGGCAGGAAGGAGCTGGCATACATGCAGCACAGACCACAACTTCAGAGTGAAGCAGTGGCAAGGCACATGCAGTTGAGGTGGATCAGGAGGGGACTTGAGAGATACCATCAGCTCTGTGGCTCTTACTGTACAGGACACAGGTCTCAGAGGGTTTTGAGCAAGGGGAAGTGCTATGTTTGATGTTTACAAAACCAGGAGCCTGATCAGGAGGCCACAGCAAGTCTCAGGCAAGAGGAAATGAAGATTTAGAGCAGCCAGGAAAAAGCAGTAGTGTCTGCACATATTTCAAAGGCAAAGTAAAAATAAAAAACAAAAAACAAACAAACAAAAAACAAACAAACAAAAACCCCAAAACCAAAACCAAAAACCCAAACAAACAAACAAACAAACAAAACACAAAGAGGTACACTAAAATATTCATCTGGAATGACCAGAAGTTGATCTATTGAAAAGGGATAGATTGTAGGAATTCAGATTAGATGTCTCAAGTTTGAAATGCCACTGTCTTATTGAAGATGGAAAAAGTTCAGCCTGGAGATTTAAAGCTGAGAGTTGTTAACATGTAAGAGGTAAATTCAGGTGTCTGAGGCAATATGAGAGCAAGCACAGGTAGAGAAGGGACATTCATTTGAAGGCCCAGTCATTAGAGAGACTGGATGCAGGATAGGTGATCAGGGAGAGCAGAGTAGGAGTTGTGTACTCTGATCAGCCTGGCATGTGTGCCAGTGGTGGGCATGTGGAGAAGAATTTTCTAGAAGTATGCTGAGCTAAAATAGCATACAGGAAATGAAGCTCACCCACCTTCTTCACCATAGAGCCTGTGAGCTATGGTTACAGCCTATGAAAGATAATTAAGTAAAATTATGAAGTCAATTTAGAGTTAGAATAGGGTCATTTTTATAGGTTACTGATATTTTTATTTGTCATGAAAGATCTCCTGAGGTACCATGAAAAATGTCTGAGGTAAAAACAAAGAACAGAATGTTTTGATTTTCTTTCTATTTCTATTTTAAAATTTTAGCATATTTAATTTGGCAGGATATATTGATAAGATAAATAGTAAATACATGTGCTATGTTGTCTTGCAAACCAAGGGTACTTTGGTTTTAGGACTATAATTCTGGATACTAATCTTTTGACATAGCAGGTGACATGTCAGAGTACCATCACAGTAACACAAACATTTGTCATAGCACAGCACTGTAGGGCACATAGGGAATGCTTAGTGGCTGAGACTTATTTCATGCTGGGGCCCCTACAGATGAACTCATCTTGAACTCAGAGCAGTTGGCTGAATCTTCTTTTGTTACCTTCACTGTATTTGTTGACATTAAGTTTGCTGCCTATTTGCATTTGGGCTTTAAACTCAAGGACTTTCCTAGATTTATGTTTTCTCTGATAAGTGTTAAATGAGTAAAACTGAAAACCAAGTGGTTTTTCTGCTAAGTCTTAATTGTCATTATTAGAATCATCTTAGGGTATGAACTTTCCCATAGGTATTTCTTCATGGTTGAGGAAGATAACACCCCACTGTCAGTCACAGTGACACCTTGTGATGCACCTTTGGAGTGGAAACTTAGCTTCCAGGAGCTTCCTGAGGTGTCCAGTGCAGATGGATCAGGTAAGCAGCCAGATCTACCTAGCCTCGGAGCTCTGAAAGATGGTCAAAAGCTCTCTGAAACCCCCTGCCTTCTGCAAGTAAGGGAAACAACCCAGTTACACGTGTGAATCTGGAGCCTGAAATGCAGAAATGGCATGAAAGGATACTGATCTAAGTAAAGTAAAAGAGGAAAGTGGGGTGCGGAGGTGAGCAGTTTGGACAGCCTCTGTGTCTAGTCTACAGGCCTGTCTGCTTACTTGCAGAGTCTCAAACCCTAGGTGCTTGAGTTCAGCCTTAGATGTTCATTCTGGCTTAGTTGTTGTGGGGTATAAAATCTCTCAATAGCTGGTGTTGAGGCTCAGCCAAGGTGAAGAATGTCTCATCTCTAGGGAATAAAGGGTGCATGCAAGGATGTAGAGAGGCATTTAGCAGTGTTTAATGGCCACAGTGAAAAGCAAGTTAGTAGAAAAAAAGAGCTAGTCACCTAAAGATGATGGAGAGGGTGGAAAGTAGATCGAAGACATTGAGTGAAATTTACAGCTGTGGTTCCTTCTAAGGGCATCTTTACTGAAAGATAAAGGCCTGCCAGATACACCTGTGAGAAGGATGCTTGAGAATTATAGTACTCGGGCAATCTTGGAAGAGCCCATGGGCAAGCAATAAGACTTATAGCACAGGATCTCTGACATTAACAGATGTGGTAGTTCTGTTCTTCCCAGAATTGTAGAATAAGCTCATTCTACATACTTTTAACTTATGGTAGGAAGCTGGAAAACAATTGTTCACTCTGCTCACCTAGTGTTCCACCAGATTACAGAAATTGTGTTCTTATATTTTCATTGTGTTGATGTTAACAATAATTGAATTTTTTAATGAAAAAAGTAGACTTCCTTTGTACTATCATGGAAACCACTTCTGAACATTGGTCCTTAAGCACCCTTACTGGTGCTTTATACCCTATATTTTAATCAGGTCATCCAGTTCCACTAACAAAATTAGAATAATGGCTGACCATCTGCAAACAACATGTTTGAATCATTTTGATTCACATCAGATTAACAGTATCTAAAATGTTTATTCTTTGACCAAACTTTTCCTCTAACTGGATTCTGTCCCAAAGAAAAGTCTTGATCATATATTGGTATCATTTACAATAATAAAAGATAAACCAATAGTATTATTTTATGACATAAACAAAAATAAGTTTCTAAAACTAGAGGCTTGTCTAGACTCATATATATATGACAATATTTTTATTAAGTTATTAATTGCCCCAAAAAAATGTGTAAGAAAAAAGACTGGGAAGAAGTACAGGAGTAAGAAGCAACTCTGTGATGAGAAATTGGTGACCTCCTGTTCATCTTGCTTCCATTGGTGCCATTGTCTCTGTTAGGAATATGTGATCCCTTCAATAAGGAGATAAGATGTTTGAAAACACAGTCTAAGGCTGGCAATCCACAGTAACATGCAGCCTGTATTTCTCCCTTGTTCTCCAGGTGACCCAGAACCCCTTGACCTGCAGAAGCAGCAGATGACTGATGTGGAGGGCACAGAACTGTTCTCCTACAAAGGCAATGATGTAGAGTATTTTCTGTCTTCAAGTTCCCCATCTGGTTTGTATCAGTTGGAGCTCCTTTCAACAGAGAAAGACACACATTTCAAAGTATATGCCACCACCACTCCAGAATCTGATCAGCCATACCCTGACTTACCATATGACCCCAGAATTGATGTGACCTCCATTGGACGTACCACAGTCACTTTGGCCTGGAAGCCAAGCCCTACAGCCTCTATGTTGAAACAACCCATAGAGTACTGTGTGGTCATCAACAAGGAGCACAATTTCAAAAGCCTCTGTGCTGCGGAAACAAAGATGAGTGCAGATGATGCCTTCATGGTGGCGCCCAAACCTGGCCTCGACTTTAGCCCCTTTGACTTTGCCCATTTCGGATTTCCAACAGATAATTTGGGTAAAGATCGCAGCTTCCTGGCAAAGCCTTCTCCCAACGTGGGGCGCCAAGTCTACTGGAGGCCCAAGGTTGACATTCAAAAAATCTGCATAGGGAATAAAAATATTTTCACAGTCTCTGACCTGAAGCCTGATACTCAGTACTACTTTGATGTCTTCATGGTCAATACCAACACCAACATGAGCACAGCTTATGTGGGTGCCTTTGCCAGGACCAAGGAGGAGGCGAAACAGAAGACAGTGGAGCTCAAAGATGGGAGGGTCACAGATGTGTTCGTTAAAAGGAAGGGGAAAAAGTTTCTACGGTTTGCTCCAGTTTCCTCTCACCAAAAAGTCACCTTCTTTATTCACTCTTGTATGGATGCCGTTCAAGTCCAAGTGAGAAGAGACAGGAAGCTGCTTCTGTCACAAAATGTGGAAGGCATTCGGCAATTCCAGTTAAGAGGAAAGCCCAAAGGAAAATACCTCATTCGACTGAAAGGCAACAAGAAAGGAGCATCAATGTTGAAATTATTGGCCACCACCAGGCCCAGTAAGCATGCATTCCCCTCTCTCCCCGAAGACACGAGAATCAAAACCTTTGACAAGCTACGCACCTGCTCTTCAGTCACAGTGGCTTGGCTTGGCACCCAAGAAAGGAGAAAGTTTTGTATCTACAGAAAGGAAGTGGATGGAAACTACAGTGAAAACCAGAAAAGAAGAGAGCAAAACCAGTGTCTAGGACCAGACATCAGAAAGAAGTCAGAGAAGGTCCTTTGCAAATACTTCCACAGCCAAAACCTGCAGAAAGCAGTGACTACAGAGACAATCAGAGATCTGCAGCCTGGCAAGTCTTACCTGCTGGATGTTTATGTCATAGGACACGGGGGACATTCTGTGAAGTATCAGAGTAAACTTGTGAAAACAAGGAAGGTCTGCTAGTTACCTTGAGTGAAGATAGGTAGAACTTCAGGAGAGACATGGAATCACACTGCCTGTAACTGACTACTCTCCTGACAAACAGAAGTTGTACTTGAAAGAAAGGGTAACAACATGTGTACATTTATGTCTGTCTGATGTAACATGGAGACTTGTACTCATGCACACCTGTGGTACTTAGGGTCCATCTGTCTGATGCTGGTTAATGTCAAAGGAAGAGGGTATCTTGATGGATATGACCCCTTGCTTTGACTGTTGCATGAACTGCTTCTAAATTATTTTATTACATAAAAATTTAAAATATGCCATTCGTTGCACACATTCACAAATGCAAATAATTCCTCTCTATAGATGTTAGGGCAAATTTATATATAAATATATAAATATAAATTATTTTATAAAGTCTGTTTTAAATGTTGGTGTTTCTATTATTGTAAGCTATTAAATTCTTTCTCTGTTAAAGTATAGATCTAATCTAAGATCACATCACCCTCTAAACAGTAATATTGTTGTAAATTCTTATTTGTTCAGTAAAATGTTTAAATGCTGTCTGTATGTATCTCATATAAAAAGTTGATAAACATTATATTCATGTACATAAAATTAAGAATATTAGATTATTACACTGTTCATTTACCCAAGCAGTTCTGTGGTGTATTCAATCTCTTACTTGTCCTTAAAACTGTGCTTTTCTGTAGATTGGCACCCAAATTTAATCTTATATAGTAGCTAGAAGGGAATGTTGCCTCTCCCGACATTTACTGGCATTGAGAGCTGGTTATTCAAGTCTGGATTTGGGAACTAAATGGGAGCCAAAGAACAGTAATAGGCTTGTTTGAACACAGGACAAGCCAGACACTATCAATCTGATAAGTGATAATCTTAAACATTTATTTCCATTTGCTTAAATTTTGGCAAATCTTTTAACCACTAGCTGAAGCAAGTGAGAAACCTTGATTAGGACTCTCATCGGTCACAACACAGCACTACATCTGCTGCTTACAAGATTTACAAAGCACTGTTGCAGGTAATTTTGAGCATAAGGGCACTTCCATCCTCCACAGATTTTACTTGGAAATCCCAAGGCATCACGAGACCACAAGAGCAAGATTCAGAAATACTTGTAATTTTTAATCATGTATGACTTTAGGAGAATGTTACTGCCCACTATTCCCTTTCCCATTGATAAAGTTAAGGAAGTGGTAGAAGTGGATGCAATGACATCGTGGAATACCTTCTGTCATAAGAAGTTGCCACTTGAAAATCCTGACTCTAAACCCTTATGTTCTATGGCTACAGTGGGGACAGACACAGTGGTTCCTCTCTTTGCTGTCTACTGCATTACTGGCAAGAGTTCACCAGCAGCATTGCTATGGAATATAGGAATATTATGGCAGAGACAGGGTGACTTATAGCTCCCTATGACATGTGCTCTGCTAACCTTAAGAGATAATATGATTGTTAGCACATACCCTCTAACTCCTTGGCAGTAACTTTTAGCATAATTCATCTATTCATGCAATGCAGGAACAATATCTGAAATGACTATATACCCAATGCTTTATTTAAGCAGCTTCAATAAAAGGAGAGACTAACAAATTAAGACCCAGAGAAAATAATATTCAGCCATAAATGTGGGAAAAACAACTTCCTGCTAAGCACATTGTAAGTGGCACTACAGTGAATCATATTACTGTTGCTCTGAAGGTCTGGGATCTTGGATACTGCCTAACTCCCAGCATCTGGGATCCAGGCTGAGTAGATCTAACTAAGCTTTGAGTTTTCTGCTAGATACAATGGTGGTTTCTTCATATTGTGGAACAATACAATTGCCTTTTAAAACTAAGGAAAATTAAACACACAGCATGAAATGTTTACTGCTCATAACAAAGGGGAAACCTGTGAAACTTATGCCTTACTCACTGATGCACTAAGATTTCAAGAGCATCCGGATACATTAGGGACAAGAAAGAAAGACTCATTCGTTCACATTTTAGAAATAACTACAAGCTTGCTAATCTGAAAGCAAAACCTGGCCTGTGCTAATCTCTGAGTGAACAATAGATACTGAGGAGGAGGATGGCCAATGCCATGTGTAGATGAATATTGAGAAGAGAAGGTTTGGAGATATTTAGCTCATTATCTTTCTTTTTCAAACACAGTGACAGAGAAAGAACAGAATATATTTAAAACAAGAAATAAAAATAGAAAATTTTGCCCAAGTGTGGTGGTACCAGAGACAGAGGTAGACAGAGTTTTGTGAGTTTGTGTTCATCTGGTCTATTTAATGAGTTCCAAGACCATGAAGGGCTACAAGGTGAGACTCAATCCAGAAAAATGAAACACAGCAAAAAAACCAAACAAATGGTTTTATAGTTGAAAGAGTTAAGTAAGTTACTATGTAGACTCCAAAATGCTTTCCAAATACAAGTCACCATTTTTTGGTTGAAAAAAGTTCATTCGTAGGTGAGTTTTTAAAAGTAACCTTTTAATGCAATTATTCTTATGTTTCTTAAGAACTGTGATCTCTATAATTGATCACTTCAAAGTTATAAGAAAAGAATTTTTAAAACAAAGTATTTCTTATGTATGTTAGCATACACAAAGTTAAGACTAGAAGTTTATTAGTCTACTTATTAATGTATATGCAAACATACATTAGAAATACTTTATCTCCAAAACACATAACAGAATTTTAAAAATTAACTTGTAATCAGTATGTAGATTTTTATGTATATGAATATTTTGCCTGCACATATATCTCTGTACCAAATGTGTGCTTGGTGCCTATGGAGGCCAGAACCGGATGTGAATCTCTGAGGACTGTGGGTACAGATGATTGTGAGCCACCATATGAGTGCCAGGAAACGAAACTCAGTTCTCTAGAAGAGCAGCCAGTGCTCTTAATCACTGAGCCATCTCTCCAGCCCCTAAATCAGTTTTTAAACATGCATTCAAAGATTAGAATTAAAAGGGCACAGGCAATGCTTGATTTGTTGCCCAAAACCCACCAGAAATTACTAATATTTCTATGTCCTGAATAGTCAACTGGAATGATGAGCATTCATCAGTTTAAACTGACGAATTTTAGAATTTGAAGTACACTTAATTCTTCTTTAAAAAGTTCAAAAATTATTTTTCTATATGTATATACATGTGCACACATGTTTCTTGTGTATGCAGAAGTCTGAAGAGGCATTGGATGCCTTGGAATTGGAGTTACAGATGGGTTGTGAAGTGACATGAATGTGTGGGGAATTGAACCCGGGTCCTCTGGAAGAGCAGCAAATGCTCTTATCCACTGAGCCATCTTACCAACCTGATAACTTAACATTTATTGATTACTTTGTGAGGCTCGGGGGTGAGTAACTCAGTGAAATCATGCATAAACACATTTTGGCATACAATTTGGTGATTAGGTGGAGTTTAATCGAGGAGCCACTTTGCCACCCCTTCCATAGGAACTAGCCCTGTTTTCTGCCTTACAGTGGGGTCTACTCAGGACACCAACCCAGGTTTCTTAACTCCCTTCCAACACCTTGTGAGCAGTCCCACAGATCTATCGATGACATCCCACTTTACAAGGATGGAAGTGAAGTCTCCCCAGGACTGGAATCCAGCTTACGGCTTTCTCAGAACTTGGTTTTAAGCATTAGTTCACTTTAGGAAGCATATAACGGCTTACCCAGTTTATTTCTACAGACCAACTGACTGAACAGCAAAACAAAACAAAAAATCATGCTGGCTGACTTGAACTAGCTCATTGGGAAATCACCATAGTTGCTTCCTTTCCCACCTGGTGTCATAGAGGAAAAAATCCACTGGGATCCTGCCCTCAGCTTCTCTCCCTAGGATCAAGTTGATTTGACTCCATGCAGTTGTCAGCTCTCATCTATTTGTCATTTTCTAGGTGGCCTGGGAGGTATCAGAGCAAGTTCACCAATGGTTATCCCCAGGAAGCTTTACTCAGAAGAAGACACAGTAGTGTGCTATCTCGGCCTTTGTTGTTGGTTTGAAAACAGGAAGTATCAGAGAGAAGAGCAGCCCTAGAGTACAGAAGGAAGGGCAGGTTTATCCAATTTCCTTCTTTCAGAGGCCCAGGAGATGAGAAGTGAGAGTCGTAAGACAATTCGGTTTTATTAAGATTTTGCATGCTATCCAACATGCAACTCACACTGGAAATTCTGACCCAAATCACCATCCTCTGTTAAAATTGTATCCTACTGACAGAAACTTTTCATTTCCTAGGCGTGCCCAACGTGTGTGTAAACACGATTGGTTTAAGTTCTCTTTACACCTTTCCTTTCCAATCATGAAAAATATGCTATCTATTTCGGCCATTTAGAAGAGCCTTTCAGAGCCAGCCTTTATTTCTTTCACAGACAGGTTTGTAAGATTCTTCCCATTTGCAAATGGGAAAGAAAGGTTGTTGATGCACTGGCTAGAAAAATAGTTGACCCAAAATTGTGAGTCTTAGGCATACCAACACCACTTCACTGTCCCTATGTAGCTCTCAATACAGACAAGAAGGGACTAGCTTTAGTGTGGGAAGAATCCCGGGGTCCTAGTCAAATCCGAGGATGTTTATACTATTTTGCACTACCATGTTTTCACAGTTTTAGGGATTACATCTAGAGGCATTACAGACAAGGATGGTACTGGAACATAATCACTACTCACTACGCTGCCCAGGAGAACTTTCGGGGAAAATAGGTGTTCCTGAAACTTATTCGATATGTATTTTGAGAATAAACCAAGAGCAGACATATAAGGCAACCACTTAGAACAGAGTCAATGATGTTTGAGTAAACCCAAAGGTGTAAATCAGAGGGGATGGAGGAGATCAGTGCTGACTGAGTGTGGTGGGATGCAGATAGTACAGTCTAAAAAAACAAGACCAACCTGAAAAGACAACTGGAATGATCCTGCCATTTCACATTGGTCCTAGCATAAAACTGGGCTATTTAAGCAGCAGTTTCAAATTGGACTCTCAGGGTTGTTTTGATTTGCATTTCCTTGTTGACTAAGGATGTTGAACATTTCTTTAAGTGCTTCTCTGCCATTTGAGAATTCTCTGATTAGCTCTTTACCCCATTCTTTAACTAGGTTATTTGGGTTGTTGGTGTATAACTTCTTGAGTTCTTTATATATTTTGGATGTTAGCCCCCTATCAGATGTAGGTTTTTTTTCTTTTTCTTCCCCTCAGTCTGTAGGTTGCCATTTTGTCCTATTGACGGTGTCTTTTGCCTTACAGAAGCTTTCCAGTTTCATGAGGTCCCATCTGTCGATTCTTGATCTTAGAGCACAAGCCATTGGTGTTCTGTTCAGGAACTTTTCCCCTGTGCCCATGTGTTCGAGACTTTTCCCCACTTTCTCTTCTACTAGATTCAGTGTATCTGGTTTTATGTGGAGGTCCTTGATCCACTTGGACTTGAGCTTTGTGCTCCTCCCTCCCTTTCTCTTTCTCTCTCCCTCCCTCCCTTCCTTTATCTCTCTTTCTCCCCTTCTCCCCCCTTCCTCTCTTTTTATCTTTCTCCTTCTCACTCCACCTTCTCACAAACTGCTTAAACTTAGTTTCCATTCAAACTATCATGATTTGGAAATAAGCAAATACCTAGTTCTTTTATTTAATTGCCTCTTAGTATAATCTCTCCAACTGTGAAAACATGGTAGCACAGGATAATTTAAGCAGTGTTTAGGGTGAACCTTACAAAGCCCCAAGGTATACATAATTAATCATTATTCTAACAAGATTTTGCCTCTGAGAAAAATTATCCATCCTAAGCAGAACTAAGCATTTAGTACTTGGAGCACAGAAAGTTCATTTACGTGCTCTATAAAATGTACCTTGAACTGTCAAGGAAGACTTTAGCATAGGAGTGCCTTTATCACACTGGCTGGATTAGTCACACAGTGCTAGTCAGACACCTGAAGAAGCACAAGGGCAGGTCTGTTCTGAATATTCTCTGTACCTGGATCTGGAGAAGTGTCTCAGAGGCTAAGAACACTGACTGTTCTTCTAGAGTACCTCAGTTCAATTCCCAGCACACACATGGCAGTTCACAATCATTTGTAACTTTGCTCTCATATCCAACACCCTCTTTGAAGTCTTTGAAGTCTGAACAGACATTATGCAGACAAAACATCCATACACACAAAATAAATATATTAATTTTAAATTTGTCTGAATGCAAAAAACTAGGTTATGATTTAACCATTCCCATAGTAATGACAATGGGCACAGATAGCTACAAGCAGTTAACAGTACCTCTATAGTCCAATGCTTGGTTTCCACGTGGGTCGGCACTGGCTAAACCTTAGAGCATTTCATGCTTTCTACATTTTCTGAATTTAGTAAAAGCCGTGAGTGGGACAAACAAGCACACATACATTTGCTTAAATTTGGAAATCAGATTCCAGCCATTTTATCATGACAAGTGTTTTATAAGCCATTTAAATTAGCAGCATTAACTTTCTATCTCCTTATTTGTAAAAAGCTTGCCATTTCTGTTCCCCAGCAGTAAGGTACAGGCTGCTGAATTCCTCAGCCTTTCATCAACACTAAACACAATGCTTAGGTACAGGGAAATGACAGAAATTTGAAAGAAAGGTACTGAGTCACAATACAATTCATTGTTGTACAGGTCTGAGCGACTAATGATAGAGACTGGAGCTTCCATACAGCTGTGTGCTGAGTATACGTAGCTGCTCTCAATATCAAACACCAGCCCCTTAGTCACTCCCATGGGCAGGCATTCCAGGAGGCCCAACTTGAAGTGGGCAGATGTGTACTGTGTTCTAGAGATTTGGGTTCCAAAACATACAGAACGTTCATGTTCTGCTGTGGAAATCTGGGAGGAACAGAACTGCTGTTTTTAAGAATTCTTAGATTGCTGATTTCCCTTCATAATGCTTGTTCTGACTTTCACAGTCTCCATGGCTTACCCATATTAAACGAGAAAAACATTCCTTTATTCTGTTGATCTTTCTTTTTCTTACTAAAGTTATGCTTCTTAGTAAGAGAAAGGAGAGCAGTAGAAATGATTTTTTTAAAAAAATACTTCTGGGAATTAAACTTCTTTATTTGTAAAATGAGGACAGTGATGATCATCATGTTTCTGGGAAAAGCAGGGGAAACAAAGTTCACACTGAGTGCTAACATTTGAAACACAGTGCTTCAGTGCTCATAGCAATGATCAGATGATCAGATGAGGCCAGGGTTGCATTCTTGTTTACCAAAAGGAAAGAACAAAGAAATGATACAACGTGCCCACAGCTACAGATTAAGATACAGTAGAACCAAGTTGTGTGAGATTCTTCTGGCTCTGAACATGTGTATCTCTCTGTCCACCCATATGATTATGAGTGGTAGTACTTACTCATGAGCCAGAATTACACTAGGATAGGATACTGAGAAGTCATATGAAAGAAAAAGGGACAAATTAGCATGCTTTATGCTTGCCCGGGACATTGACAGAACACCTGTGAGATGAATAAATGTGGGAAACCTGAAACAGAAAAGAAATCATTGGCAAATGGTTGCTGAGTTCTTCATATTGTGTAGAATTTTCCCATCTTATATTGTGTCATATGCAACTACAATAAAATTGGTTGGGACTTGATTCTACCTGTTAGTCTATAGAATTTGCTGTGATTTTCATATATGATGTGAATGTCTGTGATATGTATTAATAAAGGTTTCCTTAATGCTCCCGTTCAGTACACAAACAGCTGTCTGTGGTTATTGTTGTTTCTGTCTTGCTGTGTGCATATTGCTATTCTTTGTTACTTCTTTCTTTAATAGAAGGTACTTGGGAGCTTTTCACTACATAGTTGCCAAGCCTTGTGGTTGAGGGCTTTATCTTGAGCTGAAGCATTGTATATTTGGTCCATGTGACCAACGTCTGAAGTAGATTCTATTGATTTTTATATTTTACTGCTAAAGAAGCTGAAATCAGAGTAGTTGGGTAACTTCCCAACTGCCTGCTGCTAATAAAAGGGTCATCCATAGTCAAACCCTATAACTGGTTACAAAGCCAACACTGGATGGACTAGTTTTGATTCACTTCCTTGAGGAATGATCACCCAACTGCCTTCCCTGAAACTCCCCAGCTCTAAGTCTTTTAGGCCACTTACCTTCTACAGTATCCTCTTGAATGACCTATTCTGAGCTTGCTGGCAATATTCTCATTTGCTTTCTTGACCCTTTGTCCCCACGTACATTCTTCCATGTTTGATCGTACTTGAGTTAAGGAGCTCACACACAAACACTGCCTTTGATCTAGGCTGAATTTTTTGGCTTGCATGGAAAAGGAGAAGGTCAGAGACAGGATTTAAGCACAGTCTTTGTGGCTTTTGAGTCAGTCACTGTGGCTTAGCAGGTTACTTTTTCTGAACAATGATAAGAAGTAGATGCTGACACACTGCTGCCTCTCTTTCCCTCCTCAAATGGAAACCATTTTTGACTGTAGAAGTGTATGTCATAGATATGTACAAACTACATCACTGCCACTAGTGCCATAAAACTTCCTTTTTCCCTCTGAAAGTTATTTTAACAGTTCAACTTGAATTCTGATACTTTCCCCTTCTATGCACACACACACACACACACACACACACACACACACACACACACACCCCACACACACAATGCAATTTTAGCATATATAAAATTACACTAAATAGATAGTTCTTTGGAATTTTCCATTTTTACATGATATTTTGGCCCATATTCTATTCTAATTTGATTTCATTTTTAAACAGTCTGTTTTCCCTGACTGCTATTCTCATTCATGAAGGTATATGTTATGTGACCACATGGTGGAAGCCTGAATCAGTCACACTTTTAACTTACCCTTCCTGTGTTCACTTTGGTATAGAACCTTCTTCTGCAGAGAATTAAACTACTTAGCAGAAACCACATTTGTTTTCAGTCTTCTAGCATCTTGGTGGGCATGCCTCCTTAACAACATGATTCTTAAAATCAGACGCCTATGCTCAGATGCTAAATCTAAGAAAATTACTTGAAAGCCTCAGTTCAGTGATTGTTCACTTTAACATTTACATTACATTACTGTCTGGGGTGATCCTGTGTCTCTGGTATATACTAATAAAGTTGGCATTTGGAAAGTAAAGCAGACACTCTTGGTTCCAATATCTCCTGTATGCATGTGACTTAGAAATTGAGGTAAAAGCAGGCCATCCCCTGGCTTCTCCTTTACCATCCACAAAGTCTCTAAGTTATGTCCAAATGCATTCCACTGAGGGCAAAACCAAGCATTCTATTTTTCCATTTCATTGTGGTAAAATATTCAATGTGAGATCTAGACTCTTAATGATTATTTTGAGGCTACCATTATATTATTGTTAATTATTTGTACGGTTTTGAGCAGCAAACCTCTAGAATGGAATCCATCTTACTTAACTGGATCTTGACCACTGGTGATTGTCCCTTAAAGTTCCATCTCCACCGCCCCTGGTGTCCCTCCATTATGCTCTGCATTTTGTGAATACTCCTATTTTAGCTACCTTATAAGTACAAGCAATCATATAACTGTCTTTTTTGGGGGGAGGAGGCTGACTTTTTTTAACGTACCATAATTTTCATAAAGTTCACTCATGTTGCTGTATATTGAAGAATTTACATCATGCTTCATGATACACACTTGCTATGTCATGTTTACCATGTCATCTCTTCATCAACATTCAGGTTGTCTCAATGGCTCAGCTGTTTTAGTATCCTAAATGACCATGAGACTATGGTCTCATTAATATCTTTTATTTCCTTTTGTAAATTTAAAATTACATTTATTCATTGGCGGATAATGCCATGTCAGGTCTGTAGAAGCCAGAGGACAACCGGCAGGAGTTAGTTCTTTCCTTCTACCATGTGGGCACCGGAGGTCAAACTCAGGTCATCAAGCTTGATAGGAATCTCCCTTCCCCTAACATCCTTTCAAAACCTACCCTCTCCATGCTAGTTTCTGGAATGTTCACGTGGGAGGCTGACATATATAGACATGCAGCCTCACTCACACTTTTGTGGCGGTTAAATGACATAAATCTCATGACGTATGTCTCTGTTGAGAGCATACATGAAATGCTGGCCTACCTTGCTTTCTATTGTTCTGCACTATGACCAAAATAACTTTAGAAGGAAAGAATGCAGTTCACCTTACAGCTATCAGTCCACCATAAAAGGAAATTAAGGCAGAAAACTCACGGCAAGAACTAAAGCAGATCCCACAGAGAACCACTTCTTGGCTCTTGATCCTCATGGCTTGGTCAGCTTGCTTTTCTTATACTACCCAAGAATACTTGCCCAGAGGTGGCATTGCCTCAGTGGGCTGGACTCTCCCACATCAATCACTAAACAAGAAAATGCAAGGCAGAGTTGCCTACTGCCACTCTAAAAGAGGCACTTTTGTGTCAAGTTGATAAACAACCAGTAGACCAAATGCCCTTAAACTTTTCATTTCATGTCCTACCAAAGTTTGGTTATGTAAAGGAACAATTACATAGTAAACAAAAGCGATCTTGAGAAAAACTTAGAGAAGTAAAGTAAAACCTAAACAGTTGCTTAAGGAGCATTTAAGTGTAAACGTTTCATTCATTTTGAATAAGATAAAATATAGGGTTAATGCTAACATCTAGTTTGTTAACAAGTTTATAAAAATACTTTTTACATAAGCAGAGGATAAAAAGTCAGTCATAAAATCTCACATGGAGTATGATAGTCACAATATCTTTGACTTGAAATTATATTTTCTGGGTCCAGGACTATGAAGTCTACATCTATGACTCCTGATCTCTTTCCTAGGTTTTCTATCTCCAGGGTTGTCTTCCTTTGTGATTTCTTTATTGTTTCTATTTCTATTTTTAGTTCCTGGATGGTTTTGTTCATTTCCTTCATCTGTTTGATTGGTTTTTCCTGTAATTCTTTAAGGGATTTTTGTGTGTCCTCTTTAAGGGCTTCTAGTTGTTTACCTGTATTCTCTTGTATTTCTTTAAGGGAGTTATTTATTTCCTTCTTAAAGTCTTCTATCATCATCATGAGATGTGATTCTAAATCTGAGTCTTCCTTTTCTGGTGTGTTGGGGTATCCAGGGCTTGCTCTGGTTGGAGAGCTGGGTTCTGATGATTCCAAGTAGCCTTGGTTTCTGTTCCTTACATTCTTGCCCTTGCTTTTCCTCATCTGGTTATCTCTGGTGTTAGCTGGTCTTACTCTCTCTGACTGTGGCTTGTCCCTCCTGCAAGCCTCTGTGTCAACACTCCTCAAAGACCAGCTCTCTCTGAGAGGAATTTGGGTTTGAATAGCTGTGGTACAGGGTCAGCTCTGGGGTGCAGACAGAAACCAGAATGATCTTGTCCCCAGCTGTCCCTTGGTTCCTATGTACTGATGGCTCTGCAAGGGTCCCTCTTGATCCAGTGAATTTGAACAGAGGTATTAGTCTTGCCTGTGTTCAAAGGTATGTCAGTATACTGGCTGGTTTTGTGTCAACTTGGCACAAGCTGGAGTTACCACAAAGAAAGGAGTTTCAGTTGAGAAAATTCCTTCATAAGATACAGCTGTAAGACATTTTCTCAATCAAGGGGAATCAAAGGGGGAGGACCCCTTGTAGATGGTACCATCTGTGGGCTGGTTGTCTTGGGCTCTATAAGAAAGCAAGCTGAGCAAGCCAGGGGAAGCAAGCAAGCCAGTAAGCAGCATTCCTCCATGGCTCTGCATCAGCTCCTGCTTCCTGACCTGCCTGAGTTCCAGTCCTGACTTCCTTTTGTGATGAACAGCAATTGGAAGTGTAAGCTGAATAAACCCATCCCTCCCCAACTTGCTTCTTGGTCATGATGTTTGTGTAGGAGTAGAAACCCTGGCTAAGACAAATTGGTACCAGTGTAGTGAGATATTCCTGTGACAACCTGACCATGTTTTGGGGAGGACTGTGGAAGGACTTTGGAACTTTAGGCTTGAAGATCCATTAGGTGTTAAGAGCCCTGTGGGATGTTGTATAGGATCTTGGAAGATAATGTTGAGAACAGTGCAGAAGATGGAGGTTTGGCTTGTGAAATTTCAGAGTGAAGATTAAAGACTCTTATCAGGGCCATTGCTAGTTTGATTTAAGATTCTGTGGTTTTGGTTAGCTGGGGCTGAAGAAATCAGCTGTGATTAACAAGATACCAGAACTACTAAAAGCAAAACCATTACATTACTGGGACTATTGATGCTAGTTAGCTTGAGCTAAGATATTAGCGATGATTAAGAAGAAACTAGCATCATTGGGGTGAAATCTTCTGAGAAGTGTTTTCTTAGAGCACAGATGCTGCATTTCAGAGATAGCCAGGGTTGTATCTTGTGCTGTGGTTGGACTTGGTAATGTGTAAGAGTCACCCAGGTGTTACTGGTTTTGAAGACATGAAGGAGTCCTTAAGAGCAGCTGAGGCCTGGGCACTGTGAGAGGTCTTGGAAGGCCATTGGTGAAGGTGGAGCCTCAGTTGCAATTGATGTCCCAGGACTGAAGGGGTCATGCAAAGGAGTTGAGGCTCGGTACTTTGAGAGGCCTCAGAAGGTCATTGGTGAAGGTGCAACCTCAGTTGCAATTGACAGCCCAGGACTGAAGGGGTCATGCAAAGGAAGTGAGGCTTGGCACCATGAAGGGAGCCTATGAAAGGCTGTTGGTAAACCTAGTTGCAGTAGAAGACAGAGGTGTTTTGGAGATGCCAGTACCATGAGATGACCACCACCAGCAGCATCAGCAGTGGAGTACAGACATCTGGAGCTGTGTTTACTACAAACGGCAGAGCTGGAGAAGGGACTCAAGCTCTTGGAGGAATCCAGAAGATCGTGAGTGGATCCCAGACATTGGACATTTGGAGTTTGATTTTGATTTTGATTGTGACTGTGGCCTGATATTTTTCCCTCTTGAAGAAAGAAGGTATTTTAGTGGAGCCATCAGTTAAGAGACTTTTAGTAGTAAAAAGACTTTGAATTTTAAGAGATTGGATATTTTTAAAGGGATTTAAATTTTAATATGTAAGATTTGCAAAGACTGTGGGACTTATAAAGTTATTTAGATCTTGAGGATGAATAAGAAAGTAAGGGTTGAGGCTTAATGGTGATATGTCTGTGTGTCAGGTTGACAAGGGGTCAATTGTATTGTCTGGTTTTGTTTAAACTTGACACAAGCTGGAGTTATCACAAAGAAAGGAGTTTCAGTTGAGAAAATGCCTCCATGAGATCCAGCAGTAAGGCATTTTCTCAATCAAGGGGGATCAAGGGGAGAGGGCCCCTTGTGGATGGTACCATCTGTGGGCTGGTAGTCTTGGGCTCTATAAGAAAGCAAGCTGAGCAAGCCAGGGGAAGCAAGCCAGTAAGCAGCATCCCTCCATGGCCTCCGCATTAGCTCCTGCTTCCTGACCTGCCTGAATTCCAGTCCTGACTTCCTTTTGTGATGAACAGCAATTGGAAGTGTAAGCTGAATAAACCCATCCCTCCCCAACTTGCTTCTTGGTCATGATGTTTGTGTAGGAATAGAAACCCTTACTAAGACAGTTGTCACTCCTAGAATACCATCTCTCTCCTGGTACTATTTGAGTATGTAGCCCTGATAGTTTTATAACTTAATGTTTACTAACTTTTCTTTAAAAATGAGTCAGGCCAGAGGATCTCTGAATAAGTTGCAGCCTTTGGCCATAGATTCTAACTGTCTTACAAATGTCTAAAATGACCTCCACAAAGGGTATGAGGAAGAAAATTACTTAACTAAGTAACACTGTAAATAAACAGCATGTATAGGACTAAGGGTCAAACTGTACATAAGCACTGAAAATTACCTGATGAAGTTGTTTCCAATAGGTACTAAGGGTTAACAAAGCTCAGACTGACATTCAGATAGATTATAGACATCAGAAGGCAGGTCTGGGAGGGAATTAACAGAGAAGATGAGGCAGGGGCAAGAATAAACCACTGCTAATGGGTTAGAATCACAGATAACGATATGTACTGTGCTTAAATCAATTTTAATGTAGATGAGTCCTCATAAAATGCTTATCGTTGTATATACGCATATATACATTAGTATATGTACATGTATTTCTATGCTATCATTTGAGAGAATGTAAAATAGCATAACTTGACTTCTGAAGGGTCATAGTACAATGAATATACCTACTGTGTAGATTTTTACTTTTGTTATTGTTATATTATTTTAAATTAATTAATTCATCTTTTTAAATGAATTTATTTGTTAGCATACAAAAATGGAATTCACTGTAAAATCTTTCATATGTGTATCATTATATTTTTATCTACCCCATTGTCAATTCATGTTGTTCCTTCATATCTTTTTCTTCCCCTTCATCCCACAAATAACTCTTGCTCTGCTTTCATGGCACACACACATATATACGTGTGTGTGTGTATTCTCACATATACACACGTATATATGTATTCTCTTACCGTTTTGTGTTCTTCATTCCTTGTTAGATTTAAAGGATAAAGGAGAGGACAGAAGATGTAGAGTGTATTAGGAGACAAATCTCCTCTAGGCATGTGTGAAAGTATTCACAAGGACGTTTAACTGATGTGGGATGCCTACCCTGAGTGTGGCGGGCATCATTCACAGGCTGCATCAAGGTCTAAGGAAGAAGGAGGAAGCAAGCTGAGCAGCACTATTTACATCTTTCTCTGCTTCTTGACTTAGATGTAGTGTGACCTTCCTCTTGTTGCACACACACACACACACACACACACACACACACATACACACACACTTCTAGATTATATACATGAGATAAAACATTATGCTTGTCTTTTTGAGTCTAGCTTATTTTGCTCAATAAATGATTACTACTTCCATCTATTTTTCCTGTGGATATCATTACTTCATTTTATTTTACATTTTTCAACAGACTTCTATGGTGTGTATGTACTATACTTTCTTTATCCATTTGTCTGTTGATAGAGATATTGATAGGTTCTATACTGTAACCAGTATGAATTTGTAGGAAATAAAACAAAGATATCTAAAGAGGATTTAGATAACTTTAGAAAATACATGTATTTTCTACATGTACATGTATCCCTAGAAAAACCTCACACATATCACTTAACATGTCTAAGATTAAAAATATACATTTCCTGGTGAATTCACCAGAAAGTTTTACCTATAAATATACTAAGCATCTAATTAATATATATATATATATATATATATATATATATATATATATATATATATATAAAATACATGAGGGTTCTGAATTGTAAAAGGATAATGAAGTTACCAATTTGGCACACCTGGGAAGAGGGAACCGCAATTGACAAATTGCTTCTTTCAGATTTGCCTATGGGCAAGTCAATAAGGCATCTTCTTATTTACTAATTGATGTAGGAGGGCCTAGTCCACTCTGGGTGATGTCATCCTTAGGCAAGTGGGCCTGGGCTGTATAACAAGAGTAGCTGAGCAAGTCAGAGGAAAACCAGTAAGCAGACTTCCTCTGTAGTCTCTGCCTCAGAACTTGCTCCCTGGTTCCAATCTTGAGTGCCTCCCTTGGCTTTTCCTCTGTGATGAACTATGACCTATAATCAGAAATAAATTCTTTCCTTTCCATTTGCATTTGGTCAGGGTGTTTATAACGGCAACTTAAAATGAACTATCAAATGTTAGCTGAGTGCCTCTAAGAACTAAGCCCCATGCCAGCTATCGAGTACCTAACAGGCAATGGGCATAACCACTCCCTTCAATTCATGTCTCTATTCAAGTGGAGATAAATGCCTAATGAGGTGACCTAGCAATAGCAATCCATAGCAGAGAATTTCCTTATGGTGAGGAAAGGAAGAAGCACCCAAGTCTTTAGAAACAGTTTCAATCATTGATAAAAATGTAAGCTAAGGTGGAAGAGAACAGAGTACTCAGGACAGTTCTTGTTTTCATAGACCCACCATTTCTGAGTCTCTCTTACCTTAACTTCAGGAGACTCTTTCCCTGCTTGGATTCTTGCATCAGCAAGCTTACAGTATAGCCTGGGTCACATGAGTATATCAGAAGTTCAGATAGGTCACAGCCACAGGTGTCAGAGGTCAAAACCAAGGACCGCAGGTGTGATTGTCTTGGTAAGGTGTGAGAAGCAGACAGCCTTCTTTGAAGCATTTAAGAGAGAAGCAGAGCCTTCTGGTGAAATCAGTGACTATGCCAGCCAAGTGCTCTATATGAGTCATACATTTTCCCCAATAAAGTAAAAGTTAAATTAAAACAGGCTTAAAGTCAGATAGGCTGAAATTTCACAGTAGATGCTTCTGCCTACTAGCCAAGTTGCCTCGGGTAAGTTGCTTTATAAAAATAAAATAAAATCAAGACTCAGAAAGGTTAAGACAAATTGCAGAGCTCACACAGCAAAGCTGAACTTTTAACTCAAGTGGACCTCCAGTCCCAGGCTCAATCAGCGTTCCAAACTTCCTTCCTGAGCAGAGCACTAAGGGTTTGAGCTATGTCACTCCCCAGGAAAAGGTTTCTTCCTTGTCACCAGAAGAATGCTGAGAATGGGTATAAAGGGCTGCATATTGGTAATACTAAGTGTTACCTCAGCACAAGAGACGTGGTCATTGTGCAGTGGGAGCCACTCTCAAGTCACTAGTGCCTCTCACTACTTAATGAAAAAGAAAAAGAAAAACAAGAGTCAGGTCTCAAAGTTATTTTCCAGTCACCACACTCTCTTTCTTTAGATTTTCCATTATTTTACTGTTCTGAACTCATTAGAAACTAGCTCTTGATTAACTTTATTGGCCAATATGATAATATTGTAGATAACTAAGTATATTCAAATAACTAAGTATATTCAAATGTACTATTGAGCTGGTTAATAAAAGCATATTTTAGATTCTTGAACCATAATCTTTACAGAGAAAGAAACAGCAAGATTAAAAACATTTCTAGAAAAAAGAGAAAATATTTGCTAGAAATATTCTGTATAAAGTAAGATATAAGAAAAGAAATAATAAATGATAGTTTATTTCTGTAACGGGTTGTGGTTTCAAGGGCCCGTTTCATTTCAGATGTGAAAAAATATATGAATTTCTGGGGTAGACATCACCTTGATTTCTCAAATCAAGGCAGTCCATGGCAAACACTACTTCTTATTTAATTAAACATCAGAGATATACTGACACACAGACATGTGCAGACATGTACACAGGAGCACATACAATCTCACACAGACATACTCTCACACACATGTACACGCATGAACACACATGTATCCACACATACTCTCTCTCACACACATGCACACGTACACACACTCCTCACACACACATGACTCATGCCCACTGGGTTCAGATGCTATACAAAATTTTAGGATCAGCACGATTACTAAAGTGAAGGGCCCTGTGTTCTCTCTCACGTGTTGTTGATTACTTGGAAAGCCAATATTTCCAGTCCATTTACTCCAAATTCATTCCACTCCAAGGTGTTGTTTTGCATGGCCGGCACTCTTGTGTTACCCCTGGCACATCTGTTGATTTCTCTGTAATTAAAAGCTTTCTGGAAAGGCAGAAATCTGGCCTTTACATCACTTTCTCATTAGTCGGATTTTTTCATTCTCATTGGTTCGTTGTTCAAGCTTGTCACAGCAAAACCTTCATTAGAGTCTTTTGGCTGCAATGTTGTTTTAACAGAACAAAGGGAATTTGGAAACCCAAACAAATAAATACCTTTTTATCATTTTCCATGGATAAAGAAAAGACATGACTACCAAGATAGTTTTAACTGCTGGGATACGTGTCTCCACAATTAGGAGAACTATCGTTTAAGAAATTTCCGTGAGTTTTAAATCATGCTTTAATGGTGTCAATTGAGTTTAATTACTAGGTATAGATTCTAAGATGTCAGAAGCTCGAGAAGGCAGAGGCTCCAGAAGTGCAGATGACTTCCATCCATCAGTTAACAAGTGTCAGCATAGAGTAAGACTAAAGCTACAATCACAATTGCCCTATGGAAGAACCCTGGAATCCTCTGTCTTTACTTTCTGATTTCAGCCCTCCTTCTCCTTCGGGCTCTTCAGATGTCTACTTAGATTTCTATGTGAAAGACTAGGAAAGACCAATTTGCATGTCCACATCCAGCAGCTCCTCTTTTCTGAAGCCTGATGGTTGCCAAGCCATTCTGGGGTGAGGAAACTGACTACAGCTCTTCGCAGTTCTGCTCTGGGTTGCCCCTTAGCAGGGACGTGTCTAGGGAAGCCTTGTACCAGGCTCAGCACATAGCTACATCAGAGGGACAGGCCACAAATAAGCTCAAGGTTGCTAACACTGTTGTAGACAGCAGGATCAAGCAAACAAACAATCAAACAAAAATTCCACTAAAATGAAACCTGTCTTCAGATAAAAGATGTCTTCAGCCTCCAAGGTTGTTCCTTTGTGTTGATGTTATTCCTCAAGCTTCCTCTTGCATTAGCTTTCCTTACTTATAAACCAGACTGGATTCTGGGAAACACAGCTGTAAGCTATGAATCTGGGGATGTACAAGCCTCCTAAAATTGTACAAGGTCAAAGACTTCCCTTGACTACATAGCAAAGTAGTCATGGAGGATGTTATCACTTTGATTAAAAAAGAGAGAGTGAAAGTGTGTGCTAACAAAGCTGCCCATGCACCAGGAGCCAGCAGTTCACAGAACAGTGTTTTGTTGTTATCCAAACATTGCATTTATCACTGAGAATGCCTCTTTTCAACAATGTGTAAATACCACTCTTTCAGTTCTGCTTAATATAACTTACACTTCTGTGGTTAGTGTCTTTCACACATGTTCTGGAATGCTTATGTAATGCTCCATTATTTCAGTCTTAATGCATTAAAAATGTTCTGTGGCCATGCACATTTACAGTACAGATAACACCAATGCTTTTGAAACTGGCTATAAATCTGTATCATTATAAGACAGATGGGTTCAAATGATGAAATGAACAAGATGACTCCTTTTTTCAGAAGCAGAATGGAAACAATCTTACCTCTCTGCACTTAGTAGCTCCTTGAATGTCATAAAACCATAGATACTGAATATTCTAGATAAGTAACTATGGGAGAGCCCTTGCATCTAGTCCAGTCTCACACCTCCATTCCGACTAAGGCTGGAAGCAGTTGTAGACATTGTCTCTACATACATTCCTACTGGAAAGCCTCATTTTAGCATGTTTCCTTTGGCACTTCCTTCCACTGACATAACAAAATTAATCAATAAACTGTGGCTCAACAGCCATAGTTAGTTTTTCAAAGGTATCTTTAATTACTAAAACTCCATGCAAATCAAAAGTTCAGACCTAATCCTTAAAAGTAATAGAAGTAAACCCTTACACTCCTCTGTATTGTTCCAGCTTGCAGTAACATTCACCATTAGAAATGCATGCATGGAGTTTTATTTTAGAAACACCAGATGGCAGAACCAGGGAAATGGCTTAGTTGTCCAAATGATTGCAGCACAAGTGTGAGGTCCTGAGTTTCCCTGTAGAAGGCTGGGTATGGTAACATACATCTATAATCCCATTGATGGGTAAACAAAGACAGGAGAATTGCTGAAACTTACTGGCCAAACCCTGTTCTGAAAAATCAGGTGAAATGATCCAGAAAGATCTACAGTGTTATCTCTGGCCTCCATATGCATGGACACACACATAAATAACATTCATCAATTAAAAGCAGCAATGTGAAAGATTAGCCTATAAATTAGTTTGTTTAGTGGTGGTAAACATAAACCATGCCTGACCAAAGTCCAATTTCTTTCACTAAACATGCCTCCTGAAGTGCTGTGGGACTGCTTCTCCAATACCATTCTGCAAGAGGCTGTCAAGGCCTTCATGAGAAGCCCCACCCTGGCAGAGTGTGACCTGGGTCTCCTATACAGTGCAACCAGAGCTGGAGAGAAGCTGAAAGAAACTGAGCCTGAGATGTTTTACTGCTCTGTTCCTCAGTTCATCTTGAACTGCAGAGCCTGGTTGTACAAAGGGAACCACTGAAGTGACAATTACTGCACCTGGAAGTAAGAGCAAGCTCAAAGACAGACTCGGAAAAACTAAGCTGAGAAATGCTACTGTTCTAAAGAACAAATAATGCTCGTGCGACTTTAAGGAACTAACACTTCCTTCATCACAGCATGCCCTGCCTCAATGTTTCCCGGGAATTTGATAAATGGGAATAAATACCTAAAGGGCAGATTAATGAATGAGAGCTAAGCTGGTAGTGAAGGTTAAACATCAAGGGCCAGATTCTGTGTGTGTGTGTGTGTGTGTGTGTGTGTGTGTGTGTGTGTGCGTGAGAGAGAGACACCTCAATTGTACAAAGACTTGAACTGGTTGACATTCCTTGGGAGAGTAACTGATTCAGAGTGACAGCAAGTCCTCTCTATTTGGGTGAGAATACTAGAAACAATATCTGAGCAATGGTTTATATACTGAACAAGGTTTAAACCAAGATTTCAGGGTACCTCACATTTAACAGAATTTTTAGGATATCTGTCAGAATTTAAGAAATCTGCTTTTAGTGGTTAGAATCTAATACTTTCCTAAGAAAATAACCATCTGAGCTTTATCAGAAAACCCTTTAATGTTCTCATTTATAGACCACAAGAGCACTACTGGACGCGCCACCTAATATAATGAGAAAAAGGCACGTCTGCCTTCATATCGCTCTGGAAACTTTTAAGGGATTCTGACAGCAGGGACTTGAATACAACAACAGCCTCTGGTTCTTCTATCGACACAGACACGGTTCATCATAAAAGCAGTTTGACAATATTACCTTTTTACTTGAAGAGACGTGTGTCCCTCACTTACACATTTAACAGTGAATAACCTCTCAGAGCACTCATACACCTGTTGCTTTTTAAAATCTTCACTGACCCTGTTAGTATTGTGTTGTACCAACACTTCAGAGGAGGAGAGCGGAGTTCAAATGTATGAACTGACATCCTAAAGCCCTCATGGTTACAATGACTAGAGTTGTGACTGGGCCTCCTTCCCTTTCCTCTCCTTTCCTCTCCTTTCCTCTCCTTTTTATAAAACTTAGTTCTTTGAGAATTTTGCTTAATGGAGTTTGACCGCATTCGCCCCACCCTATTTCCTCCCAGATCTATACTCTCTTTTCTACCCATCTAATGTTGTGTGTGTACCCCCCACACACATACACTAATCTAGTATAATCTATGCTGTCCACTGCTGCATGGTAGGCTTTCCAGTGGCAACACACTTTGAAAACTGACTTTCTCCAAACAGCTATCAATAGCCAATAGCTTATTGGTTAGGGTAAGGCCAGTGATCTGTTATCAAATCTATTTCGGTCTCCCTTTCCTTTTAAACTCTGTCTATGGTTCCTTAGGAACCATTCATAGTGGGGTTTTGTTGTTGTTGTTTGTTTGTTTTTTAAGCAGGGTCTCTTACTGGGGCCTGGGACCTGGGGCCAACAGATTAGCGTAGGGTGATGCGTCAGTGGGCCCCGTTCTCCACCTCCCCAGAACTGAAATAACAAATACATGGCACCATGCTCAGCATTGTGTGTATAGGTGATAGTGATCAAAGTCACGTCCTCATACTTGCATGTAAGCCGTTACCAGCTAAGCCATTTCTCCACTCCTCTGCCAGCATTCTTTGACCTCATGTTTGACTGTTCCTAAGGACTTTTCTAATTCTAGATTGATTCACATATATGTGAAATACTTGAGACTAATTATTGACTTCATTATTTTACTGGAAGAGCAGAAACCACCCAAACGTCTATCATAAAAAGACTAGTAAAACTAATAGAATAGAACATTTACCCAATGGATTGACATCATAGCTGAGTGGCCTGTGAGAAGGCCAGTTAAGTACATGTATAGTAATTACGTTTCTGTTGCCATGACAAAATTCCATGACCAAGACAACTTATGGAATAAAGAGTTTATTTTGGCTTCTGGTTCCAGAGGGATTATGGCAGGAAGGCAGGACAACAAGCAGCAGGCTTGACATCAGGCTCAGGAATCTGAGGGGTCACACTTCATACTGTATGCTCAAAGTTTACAGTAAAGAGAGTGAAAACTGGAAATGAGGAGAGACTATAACAATCAAAGTTCATAATCAGTGACAAAATTCCTCCAACAAGATGCTATTTCCAAATGTCTCACAATCTTTCCAAACAGTGGTCCCAACTGCAGAATCACGTGTTCAAATACTAAGCCTCTGAGAGAGACATTTCTCATTAAACCTATCACAACATGTCTCTGAAGGCATGCTGTGAAAGGGATGTAGAGTGAATGAATAAATTAATTAATGGAAAAATAAAATGTAAAACAAAACAAAGATATTTCTTGTTCCTGGGCCTGTCTTCTGTCTCTGTTCCCAGCCTCCATGCACTGAGTAGGGTAGCTCTACCACAGTGTTTCTGCCACATCTTAAGTAGGCCCAGCACTGGAGCCAACAGACCACAGGGTAAACCTCTGAAACCATGAATCCAAATAAATATTTTCTGTTTAAGTTCCTCTTTCTCCATGTATTTGGTCACAGTGATGAAAACTCTAGGAGAATTACATAACACATGATCATATGACCAGATCCATCAAGCTCAGATATACCTAATTATTACCGTCTGTGCTTTAGCTGCAAATCTTCTAGGCAGGCATTGTGATACTGATTCAAGTCCAAGCAGAAAATCCGAATCCTGATGCTCATTTCTGTCTACTGGGCAGTGTCCATCCACATATAATTCTCCATCACAGGCAGATTGTGAGCTCTAATGCACTAATTTCTTATTTCCTGTTGAATATTGATTCTTTCAAATATTTCTTCTACCCAGTGCTATTATCCCAGAGCTCTCCCTTCTCTACCTAAAGAAAGAAACAATCTCTTAATTGTTTGAGCTCTGTAAGAAAATTGTGAAACTTACTCCTTGACAACTTTGCTTTAGTATTGTTGTACAAGGTTGGAGACATGGCTCAGTGGTCAAAGTGCTTGCTGCCCAATCATAAAGACATTAGTTTGATACTCAGAACTTATATAAGAGTGCAATGTGAAGTGTGCACCTACAACCTCATCTGGGAGTGAAAGCAGAGACAAGCAGATCCAGAGGCTTGATGGCCAGACAGTCTACACAAAATGGTATGTGTATGGCTTCCACATATGCTTGCATAGGTAGGTATATCTGTCTACACACATGCCACAGTACACATAACACATATTAGGTGGGAACACCTAAATACTAAGCAAGCTATATTTATTTCAGCCACTGATCTACATTTACCATTAGAATATGAGCTTCAACTAAAACTAGCCAATTTTATCACCAAATTAATCACTGCCAAAACTGTCAAGAAACAAGAGCTAAGCAACTAACAGTCTGTGCAGACAGCAAGCATGCTTGTTTGTTGGTCCCTGCCATGCTAATGCTTTACAATCAAACACATGTCTCCAGAAACTTGCCTGAAAGATGGAAACAAATTAAACTTTAAACCATAGCAGTGGAGCTTCCTTTAAAGTCTAATGATCTAAAAATCTCAGCTCAATGATCTCTCTTGCTGCCATGCTAGTTAAACAGCATCTCCTGAAATGATTACACTCCCAGCCACTTCAAGAGCAAGATCCTTGGAGAGATGTTTAAAATAACATCATTAGTAGTCAAAGATAGGCCTTGATACACAGAGGGGGAAAAATAACAGGAGGAAGTGGGGAGATGACTCAGAGAGTACAGCCTTTAAGTTGTGATGTCTAGTGTCCACATAAACAATAGTTTAGGTAAGTGGTGTGTGCCTGTAACACTAGCACTGGGCAGGACACAGAGGATATGAGGGAGGGCAGAGATAGGTGGGTCCTCATGCCTGCTGCTTAGACAATGTAGCTCAAACAGTGAGCTCCAGTTTCGGAGAGATGCTGTGTTAAAATAATATGGCAGACAATCATAGAGGATGCTCCTAATATGGCCTCTGTCCTTCAAACTCTTGTACCCAGGCTCATTTATACACGCACACACATACTCATACATGCATGCATGCTCACATGAGTAGGAGTTAAACAACAACAACAAAAAATCCCACACATATATTAAAATCAAAGACATAAAAACCCATGAGAGCATTCAAAAAATGCATTGCTGTGGTCTCCATAAGCTGGTGCATGGACCTACCAACTGATATGCAGGTTAGCAAACTGCTTCAGTGTGTTATCCACAGACACATTCTTAAGTGAAACATGCTGTTGAAACATCGCTGGCTATGTATCTTGAAGGCAACTGCTAAGGTCATGTCCAGGATATACTTGCCAACAACATAGTCCTGGCAAAACTGTAAAGAAAGGAATGGAATCCATTAAATTTCAAGGTCCCTTTGGACACTTTCAACCCTGGTTAACCGACAATTGGACAATGAATATATTTCCCATCATTTACTCAGGATTAAATGAGACATTTTCTTGCTAAGAAAAAAGGCTCTTGTGGTAGTGGAAAAATATTTGATTGTTGTTGACTTGTTTGTTTTTTGTCTCTGGTGTGGGGAAATCTAAATACATCCTTCATTATCATAGGACACACATTTCAAGCAACCCTTACCAGTGAACTTTCAAAGCCCTTTCAAAGGCTTCTACTAACAAAGATTGTATCTACCATTGTGGTGAGAAGTGGAGCAAAGCAATGAAACTCTACAACTAGAGTATATAAATAAATAATGTTTCTAGTCCCTGGGCTTTCCCTGCACTGGCACTTTACAATTTTAACAAAGCAACCACCTGGGATTCATCAACTTCTACCTTATGAGTAGTGGGTAACTCTGTACTAAGGAATTTCACCTTCAATTTCCCCTGAAAGTTGATAGAACCAAGCACAGCAATGAATTCAAGCATTCATAGCAGATATGAGCAGCACCATCACAACATCCAACTGTGGATACACTGAACAACTCAGTCCAGAGATCACAGGTCCTGGAAGAACATTGCTCTTGGGCCTTGATAGACTGTATCAGACATTGTTGACATTATCACTGTGGCAAGCCCATAGCCGCTAATGCTTAGACCCATGTTCTCAAGCTGTCAGAAGATCTTAAGCAAATGATCTTAAGACTCTTCCATAGAGTAGATATGCAGAACAGGTTTGCCAATCACAGCTCTTTAGGTCCATCTAGTAACACAGTGAATCCAAGGTGGTCAATGCGTTTATTATTCTGGAATTAGTGTTTTCCTGTTTATCTTTCTTTAATGTTAATCTTATATGCTCTTGTGTTTTAATGACCCCTGGCTTTTTCCAGAATATTTATCAATACCTTTTTATGTATGCTATAATTTTTCAAGGTAAACATCACTTTATCACCAAAAGAATGAATACCTAACAGGTTATTAGACTTGGTGTCCAACCTGATCCTGGGAGCAAGCCTTGACAACTATCTAAGTAAACTATTAGAATACATTTCATTTCACTTCATTGCCCTCTTCAGGTATATGAAGTTTCCTTTCACTGTAAAGCCCATCTTCATCTTTTTTTTTTTTTTTTAATCTAAAATTAACCAAGAAGCACACTGAAATGCATATGGACCTGTCAGTCAGTAACATTGACTTTGGGGTTGTCTTAGTCCATTTTGTAGTTCATAATAAAATGCGTCAGAGTGGGTAACTCATAAACAGGAAGATTTTTTTCCTCAAAGTCAGGGAAGTAAAGTGACATCGGGTGACTAAAAAAGGCTTACTTGCTGTATTTTGGCAAAAGCAGAATGGACAAGGGAGAGCTAGCTGGAAATTGGGCAAGCTGTATAGCCTTATTCATAAGAGGGATATCCTTTTTAATCTTTCAAGGCTTTCTTCATGCTATTAGCTACCTTTGAAACTGGAATAGATATGCTAAGTCAAAGAAAGCACTAAAAATAGACATAAGGCACTGGGTTGTGGTGGCTCACACCTTTAATTCCAGCATGCAGGAGACAGAGGCAAGTGGATCTCTGTGAGTTTGAGGCTAGCCTGGTCTACAGAATGAGTTCCTGGACAGTCAAGGCAACACAGAGAAACCCTGGACATAAGTCTATCATTATTGGATGCAGAAATCATTCCACTAGTATTTTTATTAAGATTATTAAGTGTTTTGCAGAAATTCTTTAATTATAATAAAGCAATCGGACAGCTAGTGTAAGAGACCAATAACCAATAACTCTGATTACACTAATTTGCACACTTTTATGATACTAATTCTTGTAGCTATGTGTGTATGCATGTTTGAATATACAGATGCATGTGCGTATGTGTGTGCTTACATGCAAAGCACCAAGGAAAAGCTCAGATATCATTCCTCACGTGCCTTCAACCTTGTTTATTGAGATGGGGCTTGCATGAACCAGAACTCACCTGTGGTCAGAGCTGGCTCACTAGAAAGCAGTAAGGCTCTGCCTATCTCTGCCTCCCCAACACTGGGATTATAAGTGTGCATCACCACACTTAGCTTTTCTTTCCTTGTTCATGTGGGTTCTGGAAGTCAAACTCAAACACTTTATCAACTGAGCTTTCTTCCACATCCAAAATACAGCATCTTTCTGGATATTCTGTTAAAAAGATACACACAGGATGCTCCTTTTTCCTTTTCAGTTCTTAGTTCTCTTGATGTTAATAGTAAGGAGTAATTAAACCTGAAGGTTGGAGTCTGTCGTTTAACCTTCAAAATGAAAGTTTTAATACTTTGAAAATTCTTGCCATATTTGGAAGTGTATTCTAATCTAGTATACATGTATGCACTGCTAAAAGTCTATGAAAGAATATTTACACTTAAAATGCATGAGTCACAATAATTTTGTCATATTTAAAAATTATATTTCATCTACTTTGAAAATACTGGACATAACATAGTAAACTGACTTACTACTAATGGGTTATAACTTAACTTGTGAATAGTATTTTACCAGACTGGTGATACTTTGTGTGACGTTTTAAACATATATAGTCAGTTGTACAAAAATTTTACATTTTGGGGAAAAAATATTTTTGCTTTTTTTTAAAGGATGCTTAGGAATGGCTGCCACAAATAATTCCATCTGAGAACAGCAATTCCAATGAGAATATCCACCGAAATTCAATCAACAAGTTAATCCCAGATGTTTAAGTACTGAAACAAAAGCACAAGAATACAAATAAAAAGTTCAAGGTAATGTGACTCTTCTGAAAAATACTAAATCCACAGTAAAGAACCCCAAGGAGTGGTAATTGAATGAAATATCTAACAGGGAATTTAAAAGATTGATTATAAAAATATTCAATGGAATTTTTAAGGAACACAATTTTAAATGAATTCAATGAGCTGAGGAAAACAAAGAAGTTAATAAAAGATCTGAAAAAATTTGAATTTAATAAAGAAATATAAGTGAATCAAAATTCAAATTGAAAGTTTTGAAATTAAAAGTTGAATTAGCTAAATTGAAATCCAAAAAAGTTTCTGGTAGAAAAGATTAAGTAAGAGACACACTTTGGGCTTGGTGACAACTTAAAAGTGTCAGCAATTTCAGACAATGGCAAAAAGAAAGTACCAGGAATGCATGAACAGACTGTATGAGATTTTTGGAAAATATGAAAATATCAAATCTTTTCATCACATCCACAGAAAGAGAAGCTAAAGGCATAGAAAATATATTTAAGAAGTCCATAGAAAAATATTAACAAAAATATAGAAAGAGATTGCAATCAGATATAAAGCTTTTAGAACATCAAACATAGAAGACAAAGAAATAATGCCATATATCATAGTGTGGTTAAAAAGAAACGAGTAAGGCTGAAACTAAAAGAGAGACGCACTAAGTCTCACAAAATGATAAACCAATGGAAAATATAGATTTCTTAAGGTAAGCTCTCAAATCCAGTGCGGTTAGGATATGAAATGATGCCTTTCAATCACTGGAAGGAAATTAACTGCCAACCTAGATTACTGTCTAGCAGAACTATTTATAATTGACCCGGGAAAGAAAAACTTTTCATGGTAAGTATAAACTAAAGAAACTCATGCCCTCTAAGATGATTCATTGGTTACCTTTTTGTTGATCTAAGTTCTTTTTCCCTCAGATTCTCAGAGCATTTATCTTGGAGAGATATTGAACTTCCTTAGAGGCCTTTCCTACTAAGGTGATCATGTGATTTTCTTCTTTGGGCCTATTCATGCAATAGCTTACATTTTTTATTTTTAATTTTTGTTTTTGTGTTTTTGATTTTTTATTTCCCTAACAATTATCCGAACCAGAAAAGGAAAGAAAGTTGCTTTCATAGTCATAGTTAGCTTCAGCTGTTGATTTGGGACAGTCTAGGGCTGCCAGTATGAATCTCTGCTAAAGGATTGTCCAGATCAGATTGGCCTCTGAGCATGCCTGTGAAGGATTGTCTTGATAAGTGATTAATATAGGAGGGCCCAGCCCACTGTGGGCAGCACCATTCCTAGAAAAGCAGGCCAGGCCTGTGTAAGACGCTAGCTGAGTATGAGCCAGGGAGTGAGCCACTGAGCAAGTCAGCAAGTAGCGGCGTTCCATGGTTTGTTTCCAGCTTCCTATTGAGTTCCTGCCCTGACTTCCCTCAGTAATGGGCTCTTATCTGGAAGTAGAAGGTAGAACAAACACTTTCTTCCCCAATTTGCTTTTGTTCAAAGTGTTCTATCACAGCAACAGAGAGCCAACTAAGGCAGCTACCAAACTCTTTTTATGAAAGAAGTATTGTCAACTAGACAAGGGCACACACCCGTATAAGGAAAATTTTGTGATAATCCCCCTGATGAACATAGACCTAAGATTTCTGAATAAAATATTGGCAAACTCAAAGATAACTGCACATAGGAAGTTAATTCACAATGACCAAATAGGGTGAGCCAACATAGGAAAAAACAATAAATGTAAGCCATCAGATGAATAGGCCCAAGGAAGAAAACCACTTGGTCACCTCAATAGGAATAGGAAAGGCTTCTAACAAAGTTCAATAACCCTCTAAGATAAAAGCCCTGAGAATCTGGGAAAAGAAGGAACATACATTAAAAAAAAAAAAAAAAAGTAACCAGTACATCATCTTGTCTTTCCTCTCTTAGTGCAAGGCTTTAAGTTGTTCCTTTTTTTCATTAATTTATTTATTTACACACTTTACATCCCAATTGCAGCCTCCCCTCCTCTCAGTCCCACCCTCCCACTTCCTTCTCCAATTCCTTCTCCCCTTCTTTGAGGAGAAGGGGAGACCCCTCTTTTCAGCTTACAACCCTCCCTGGCACATCAAGTCTCATCAGGACTAAGTGTATACTCTTCCATAAGGCCACATAAGGCAGCTCAGCTAGGAGGAAGGGATCCAAAGGCAGGCAACAATCAAAGAAGGCCTCCACTCCTATTGTTACGGGACCCACATAAAGACCAAGTTGCATGTCTGCTATGTGTAGGGGGCTTAGGTCCAGTTCATGCTCTTTGGTTGGTAGCTCAGTCTCTGTGAGCCTCCATGGGCCCAAATTAGTTGGTTCTGTAGGTCTTCATGTTGTGTTCTTGATACCTCTGGCTCCTGTAATTCTTCCTCCACTTTTCCACAAGACTCCCTGATCTGTGCCTAATGTTTGGCTGTGGGTCTCTGCATCTGCTTCCATTGAATGCTTGATGACATCATCTTCTCATATGACAGTTACGCTAGGTTCCTGTCATAAGCATAGCAGAGTATCTTTAATAGTGTCAAGGGCTGGCTCTCTCCCATGGGTTGGGTCTCAAGTTGAGACAGTCATTGGTTGGCTATTCCCTTAATCTCTGCTCCATCTTTATCCTTGCACATCTTGTAAGCTGTAATCCGGGCAACCTGTCTGACTATAGGAGGTGGCCACTTCATGCTCCATATTCCCTGCTGCTTCTCCCAGGAGCGTCCCCCTTCCTAGGTCTGTGGCTTCTCCTAGAGCTGTCCCCTCACCAATTCCCTTCTCTCTCCCAGCCTTCTCATAACCCATGCCTGCTTTCCTCATACCTGAACCCCTCCTCCTTTCCCATCCCCACCCCCTCTTTCACCCCCTCTCCTACCACCTTGCCCACCCAGTTCCTCTCTCCATCTGCTTCCAAAGTCTATTTTATTTCCCCTTCCAGGAAAGATTCAAGCATTATCCCTTAGGTCCTCCTTGCTATTGTTTATTCTATACTTTATGACTAATGTCCACTTATAAGTGAGTACATAGAATGCATGCCTTTTTGTATAGTATTTTCTGATTCCACCCATTTGCCTACACATTTCATGATGTCCTTGTTTTTTAAATAGGTATGTAGTATTTCATTGTGTAAATGTACATTTTCATTATCTATTCTTCAGTTGAGGGGCATCTGGGTTGTTTCCAGTTTCTGGCTATTACAAATAATACTGCTATGATCATAGCCTGTGATAGTTTCCCTTCTCCATGACTATTCTGAAAGTAATGACCTTAAGCCAGCATTCAAAAACATTTTTCAAGGCAGTTAAGAGTATTGGGCACTCACCAGTCAAAAGTCCAAATGTATATCCATCTTCTGTATCCATTATGGAAAATTTTCTATAAAAATAAGCATTATAATGCATGTTGAGGATTGGTTTTAATAAAAATAAAGACAACTTAGTTACAAGTCTATGATTTCCTCTAAATAAAAGAAAATAGATGAAAAACAGAAACAAAGATTCCAATAAATTCCATTTCTTAAAAAAACTGGAAACAAACAAACAAACCCAGAAACTTAAAAATTTCAGAAGACACAGCAAAATAAATTCTGAGCTCACTTTGCCATCTTGGAAACTAATGTGCTGTCCCTTGATGATGGCCAACATGAAGCCTTTGGGGTAAAAGTATGGCAAATGTAACTCTTTATCAGATACGACTCATGGGCTGGCTAGTTTTTTTCTCCCACACTTGTAATAAATATAGATATATCTGAGAAGAGAAAACATTAGTTGAAAAAAAAAAAAGCCTCCAGCAAATTGACCTAATGAAATGTCTGTAGGGCATTTTCTTGATTAATGGTTGATTGGAAAGGCATTCCAATGTGGATGGTGTCACCTTGGGAAGATGATCCTGAGTTGTATTAAGAAAGCAAACTGAGAAAGTCATGGGAATGAAGCCAGTGAACAGTGTTCCTTCAGATTCCTAACTTAAGTTCCTCTCTGTTTTCTCTTCATGATGGACTACAAACTGCAAACTTAAATAATCTCTTTTCTCCCCAAATTGCTTTTTGTCATAGTGTATTGTCATAGCAATAGAAGCTCTAAATAACCACGAAGACCAGAGAGATCATTGCCCAGAGGGATCCTGCAAAACAGAGAGAGCTTGTCCTACAAGTACAGTGATATGGTGGTAGTGGTGGTGGGGGGTGGGGGTGGGGTTTGACAATGGCAAGAATGTTCGGTAGTTGTAACTGAAAAAAATCCATTACACGCAAGACAACCCTAACAACAGTTACACACATGTACACACAGAAGAATTTTAAGTTTTCTGTTTGGCTCTAATGGTGGAAATGAGAGATCTTGAGCTTAGAGTCTTGGAATGCTGCCTGCCACCCTTCCCTGCCCTCCCCCACCCCTGACTGGAAACTGCCTCTAATAGTGGAGGGAAAGAACTCTGAAATAGGACTGAAAAGGTAATAAGCACAGATTTTTCCAAAAATACCTTGAAGGAAAATATTAAAAATTCAGCATCAATTTTCTCATATGTGATGAAAAACATTAAAAACATCTCCATGAAGGTTATGAAATTTTAATCCATCTGTCCTATCTGCTGGAAAAGCATTAATCCTTGAAGGTTTAGAAAAATGGTATCAAACGTTTATGAAAAAGATGATTCCTGTATTGTTTTGACTGTTTCAGAAGAGAAAAAACCTTTCTGATTTTTGTTCTGTTTTTAAATAGTAGTCTATTTAACAGTATAAAACAATGGTTTCAATATGACTTTTCCATCCATGCCGAAAACGTACGATGTTTATGTTCATTGTCCCGTTCCTCTCACATCTGTCCTGGCTTCACCTTCCCATCCCTCATAGTCTCTGATCTACTTTCGGCTCTTGGCAGATAACTCAACAGTTATGGATGGTACTGCAATAAACAAGGACATACAGGTGTCTCTATTGTGTGACTTTGACCCATGTGCCAGTTCTATGTTTTGGCTTTATAAGGAATCCACATGGCCATTTCCTCAGCAGTTGAATTACACTTCTGCCAAGGTGCACAAAGGTCCTCCTTCATGTGCATCCTCTGCAGCATGGATTGCTTGTTTCTCTGTTAATATCCATGCCGGCTTGAGTAAGATCGTGCTCTGCATAGGTGTTTTGCTTCTCTGATAGCTTGTTTTGCTCCAGTCTTGGGGATCAAATACAAGTTTGCATGAACTAGGCAAACACGATGAGCTTCATTTTCAGTTCTTCAGTTTTCTAAGTTAGGGACTTGCTGTGGAGACCACACTGGTCTTGAACTGTCTCTTCCTCTGCTTCCTAAAGATTATAGGCCAAGGACCCCATTTCTGAAGTCTCAGTACAGTTTAGAAATCCCACATCCCTAAAGGCTAAAGATGTTGAGAGGATTTTTTTTTCATGTATTTTATAGCCTAGATATGAATCCCCTGTCAGATAATTGACTGGCAAACACTGTACTCCTCACTCTGTGGGTGGCTGTTTCTTGAGTTTCTTGTCTCCTTTAATGTGCATATTGTTTCGTGTTTTGAGGACATAAGTATAGCAATACTCCCTGAACTCTCACAAAAGTACAGAAAAAGGAGCTTTCTAAATTGCCATGGCTCTCAATACTTTTATGATCTTGTTTCCCCACAAGTTTCCAATCTTTATTAAACCTAGTATACAAAACATTTAGTCATTTCCTTAGGAAGGAGATCATGTCACATAAAACTGAATAAGCTTATGCCTTTCTCTTGATAACCCATATAGTTTACAGAGCATCAATTGACTAACTTAAGGAGCAGAATCATTATTTTTCTCCTCTTTCATGTTAAGATATATCTCTAAGTATATAACTGTAATATCTGCAACAATGTACTACCTAGAAGAGAAATATGTAAAAAGCTACACAAAAATTTTAGAACAAAAACTTTACAAGACTCCTGAAGAAGACCAGATAAGTCTGAGTAAATCAAAAGGTTATGTTCCTTGCAGGAAAATTTCAATATCTGATATTATTGTATGCTTAATTCATAAATTTATATGATACCAAAAATGTTATTTAAAAATTCTCGTAAGCACATATTTATTATCTCAAAACATATTCTATTTTAATCCTGAGATCATTATTTAGGAATACTAAATAATAAATTTTACTAAAGTAAAAAGGACTAGAAAATTTGGAAAAATTGAATGGCTACATTAGTTATTATAACAAGGTGTAAAGCTTGGGAATCTATCAAGCATGTTTAAGTCTCTGTGTTCCTTCTTCAGTACTAAAGTCAACAATGATAAGATAAAATACAATGCTTCCAAAAATAAGACATCCTAAGACTAGGAAAGGAACATGTGGATTGATTATGCAAAAAAGAAAATAGTCCCAAACAGAAAAAGTAGAAATAGAATTAAATGAATGCAGGTGGCTAGGATATCAAAGGTGGCGTCTTCTGTCTAGGTAGTGGTGGTCATGGCATTGATTCAGTTGCATAAACATCTTTCAAAATAGAAATGAAGTTTGGATCTGATTCTTTGTAATCAATTCTAAATGAGTTTTATATGCAAATATGAAATTTTAGAATTTCTTATATATTTATTGATGAATTGCTATCTTACCCAGGAAATCCATTTCTTAAAATCCCAAAAGTCGTATAAAAAGAACACATAAAAATTGAGATCAACACCTGATTTTTAAAACTAGACCAAATACATGAATAGTTAACTTATAACAAAATACACTTGATTTCAGTTTTAAGACAAAACTTTATTGGGCTTCATTCCTAAAGAAAGAAATCAATAAAATGGTGCTGTGGTTGTACATAATTTTGAGTAAAATTCATGAGATTGATAAGGGAATTGGAAAAAGTAAAAAATTTCTGGTGGGCTACAAAATGCTACTGTAATGGAAAGCATTTGTTGGAATTTACCAAAATTATAAATTTTCTTGTCATTTAAGCCAGCAACCCTATCACAGGAAATGCACAATATTGAGTTATCTTACTTTCAGAAAATGGCACAGAAGGTGGGAGGGTTTACCATAATTTTTAAAAGCAAAAATCTTCCTATAGTTCATCCACAGAGCACTGAAACTATCGTTAACCACAAAATGAAACTATACACAGGCTCACCAAGAAGGAAGAAAGAAGAATGGAAGGAAGGTGAGGAGACAGGGATGGCGTGGGGAGAAACACAGATGCAATCTCCTGATTTTTACTGACATAGGAAGATCCCTAGGATACATTGTCAATGAAAGGAAGAAAGAGAGGGGTGAGTTACTAGATGCTTCCTGGCATGTCAACACCTATGAACACAGGAGAGTAAAAGTTAAGATACATGTACAAACTAACAAAAACTGATCTCCCCAAAACTGTACTTGGACTTCAAGGTCAGAAGAAAAATATTTCTATATATTTTTATCTTGTGATAGTGGAATGAAAACTAGATTTTTATGCATAGCACATATATTAGCTCTATATATTGCAGCTCCATAAGATTATCATCTATTCCTATCATCTATCATCTACCTATCTATCTATCTATCTATCTATCTATCTATCTATCTATCTTGAATGTGAAAATTGTGAATAACATACCTGTTGTTAATATGAATTAATGGCTAAAAGAGAGATTGGAGAGATGACTCAGCAGTTAAGAATGCTTGCTTATCTACAAAGGACTGGAGTTTGAGTCCTAGAACCCATGTCAACCAGCTTACAACTTTCTATATCTTCAGTGATCAGATTTCCTTACCCAGCCACCATGAACACTTCAATTCACAAGCACATACATATACATGTGCACATACAATGCATATAGTTTAAGAATAAAATAGGAGTTTGCAAATGGCTCAGTGTCTCAGAGCATTTGCTTTTCTTCCTGAGAATCAGAATTCAATTTCTGACATCCATGTCAAGTGGTCCACATCCACTTGTGATTCTGGTGCCAGGAGATCTGACCCCCTCTTCTGTCCTCCAAGGTCACCTGTATATGCATACCCATAGACCCATGAGCATATACATAGTTAGATTTTTTTAAAATCTTTCAAAATAAATATTTTTTTTTAAAAAAAATAGCTAAAAATGGAGAAAAAGCTCATTAAGGTCATCTACCAATCATCAAATTTTCTGAATTAATCCATGGTCCCAACTTGCATAATAGACAAGAAAACAAAATAAAAAGATGGTCACCCTCTACAGATGGTAAAACAGGGTTTGAATATAGGAGCATCATTGAAATAATAAATAACTATGCAAAAGCTCTAATCATAATTAATTGTAAGGACCTGGTAGGTGCAGGGTTCTTCTGTGTGCTGTCTTAGTTACAGTGGAGATGGAGTAGGGAGATGCTGACCACTTCTTTCACACACACACATACACACACACACACACACACACACACACACAGTCTAAATCTCATCTCACACGGGCAAGAGGGTTGGGTAGGATGTATTGAGTGGGAAACAAATGATCAGACTAAATTACAAACTTGTCTGAGAGCTCACCACAAGTTGGATTCCTAATAGATGATAAGTAGCAATCCGTGGGTCAGGGTAGCATTGAGTTGTGAAATTCAATCCCACAGGACCATGGAACCTCACACTATTTTCCTTTTAAAAGATGTATAAGTTTAACTTGTTTGAAAGAAATGTTCAATAACTCCAACTAAGAAGAAAAAGAGACTGCTAAAGGGGTGTCTTAGAGGAGTGGGAGAGACGAGAAAGCTTTGTTACTTGGTGGGGTCTTAAATGTCAATCACAGGGCCATTGGTCCCTATAGCCTTTTGTTAAAGCCATCTGCTCTTCTCACTTCCTTTCCTCTTGCATAATGCCCCCGTGGTTTCTATGGAGGCAAACCTTCTCTTTTCCAGCAAAGTATACATGACCCTAGGCTTTTGCCATGATTTATCAAACTTTCAGCTTTGAGTCCTTTGAGATAAATTGTCAACTTTTTGTGGACTACCATAAAAAGAAACTTGACCTTCCAGGGTGCATCCATTGTTACAACTTTAAAAAAAAAATGGCTACAGTTTTTGTTCTAGCATTGTCAGAACAGTTTTGTATTCTGCATAAAAGCCAAAGCAGCATTCCATTCTTGTGTCTTTCTCATAAGTGGCCACCATTCTGTTGCCAACACGCCTATGTGAAAATCTAGCATTTGTTTTAAATATGAATACAAGAAGCCATCATTTCCAAAGGGCCAGATTTACCCACAAATGCCTGGCATTTAGTCGTGGTAGTTTTTTGGACATTACTTTATGTGAAAATAGAGAATTTCTGTAGGGTGGCAGACTAGATGCTGCCTCTGTGTGGTTGGGGGAAGAACTGTCATTGTTATTGTCATCATTTATTAAATAGTCTTTATTCCCAACAGAGAAAGAGCTCCAGAAATTCCTAAAGGTAGTGCTAGGATGACTGAAAAGTACAGAGGAATTGGAAGTTGATGTGGGGAAACAAAGCCAAACCACACTGAGCTCCACAAACCATAGCACCTTAGTCACCCCACAGCATATAAGCTGAGGTGGTTTAGAGAGTGAAATAAACTTCCTAGCTCACATAGTGCAAAGCTAAATGTGTCCAGGAAAGGACCCTAGTATACAAGAAAGAAGACCAGAAATTGCCAAGATAATTTTAATGCACTTTGGACCTGTATAGACACAAAACCATCAAAAAGCATCAAGAGAACAGCTAAAGCAGCCCTGCCTTACGTCACGCTTAGAAGTGGCAGTCTCAACTTTCTGAAGACTCAATGGTGGCCCCAGTATTCCATTATTTTCCTTTCATCCTAGGATATTTTTTCCTGTTTGTTACACTTTTAACAGTATTACAGTATTCTCACTTTATTCTATTTTTTAACTTTTTTTATTCCACTTATATAATTTTATTTATGTATTTTTCATTATTGGGCAGTTGTTTTTCTCTTTCTTAGTTTTAAAGTTTGTTTTTACCTACAAAGTTCCTCCTTTTTTCCTGCTGTTTTTTGTAATATTTCAATTTTATTGCAATGGAATGGTTGGTTTGGTTTTATTTTTCTTAAATACATGTTGTTATTTGTATTTATTTTTTCATGTTTATCAATTTTGTGATTAATCATTATTGGGAAGTCTTTGTTTCCTTTTGCATCCACTGTAATCTTACTCCACTCTGCTTCCCTATAAGATTCTTTTCTACTCCTTTTTTCATTTATTTACCCTCACTTCCCTCCATTTTCTCTTTCCCACTCTACCTTTAGTTTTCCATTCTTTTTCTATTTCTACATTTCTTGTAACTAAACTATAGTTTCATAGTTTTTACATTATTTCTTCATTTTCTAATGTATGGTCATTAGTAATGTGTTAATGGGATGTAGCAGTTCTATTATTCAGTAAACATTCAGTTTAATAATGTTGCTGAATATGAATTTCTTTTTTTTGTCATTCAGTGGATTAGAATTGAGCACTCAGGAGTACACTAGTTAATAGAGTGACCCTCAGCTCCCACCCTTTCTTAGACATATACCCACACACAGAAGAAATATTAAATATTTATTAGCATAAATAGACTCAAGGACATAAACCACCCAATCATCTTATCAGGAATGGAAAAGGCCTTCAGTAAAATCTTTTCATGATAAAAGTACCAGAGAATCTACAAATACAGAGAACATATATTAACATACTAAAGCAACACACCAGAAGCTTACAACTAACATCATCTAAGTGGGGGGAAAAACAAAACAAATCATAAACAAATCATTTGAACTTAAAATCAGGAACAACAACAACAAAAAAAAAACCATGCTTATTCTCTTCATGTGTGTTCAGTATACAGCTTGAAGTCTTACCCAGGGCAATCAGACAATGAAGAAGATGTAAATAGGAAAGAAAGAAATCTAAGCATCCTATTTCTAGACTATATGATTCTATACATAAAAGACCCCAAACACTGTACCAGAAATATCCTACAACTAATAAATTCAGCAAACTAGCAGCAACGCACAAAAATTAGCAGATTTCCTATACAAAAACAACACACATACTGAGGAACAAATCGGAAACAATTTCATGACAACAGCCAAAACAAACAAGCAACCAAACCAAACCAAAAACCCTGTTAGAATATATCTAACCAGGAAAGTGAAGAATTTTGCACAGTGAGAAATTTAGGACAACTAAAAACCAAACTGAAGAAGGCAGAAGATGTAAATAGAACTAAGGACCTATATATAATCCCACATTCTTCTATCTATCTATTTCTTGACAAAGAATACATACTAGGGGAAAAGGCAGCACCTTCCACAAATGTACTGGTCAAACTGAATGGCAACATGTAGAATAATGAAACATAATTCTTATCTAGCACTGTATAAAACTCAACTCCAACTGAATCAAAGATCTCAAGGTAAGACCTGGTATTGTGAATATGATAAAGGAGAACACAGGAAATAAGCTTGAACTCATTTGCACAGGAAAGAATGTTCAATGGGAAAAATAAAAACAATTTCTTTGAAATCAGGAATGAGGCAAGAATGCCCACTCTCACTTCTTTACTTTAATGTTGCACATTTGCCTAAAAGACCAGAAGGACATGAAAGGGACACAAATAAGAGAGGAAGATGTTAAAATAGACATCATTTGAAGATTACAAGATAGTATACTTAAAATACCCTAATGACTCCAGAAAACTCCGAGAACACATAAATACTTATGGCAAAGTAGTAGGATACAAAATTCAACATACATAAACTAGTAGCCCACCTATGAGCCAATAAATAATTTGCTAAGTGTGCTGGTTGGTTTTCTGTTAGTTTGACAAAAGCCAAGATAATCTGAGAATGAAGAAATTGAATTGAGAAAATGCCTCCCTCATAATGGTCTGTAGGCAAACCTGTGGGTATTTTCCTGTTTATTGACTCATGTGGGAGGGCCTAACCCATCATAGGTGGGACAACCTCTGGTCAGGTAGCCCAGGAGTCTATATGTAAAGGCAAGCTAAGGGAGGATGAGAGTCAAGTCAAGCCAGAAGGCAGTGTTCCCATAGCCTCTGCTTTAGCTCCTGTCTGGGGCTCCGATCCTCATTTCCCTTCCTTGATGAAGGACTTCAACTATAAGCCTAATAAAGTTTTTCCTCCCCGAGTTATCATTATTATGGTATATTTTACTTGAATAGAAACATAGCTAATATACCAGGAATGAAAACACAAATATAAATCTCATTCACAATAGCTTTACACACATGCATACACACACACAAATAACACTAATAAATAAATAATGTAATAAAATACCTTTTTTCTTTCCTGTTTGTTTGAGACAGGGTTTCTCTATGTATCACTGGCTGTCCTGAAATTTGCTCTGTAGACCAGGCTGGTGCTGAACTCATAGAGATCTACTTGCCTTTGCCTCTGGCTCTGCTTTTGCCTCTTGAATGTCCCATATAAAATATTATAAATGACACGCTTTGGCAGGGACTGAGGAACAGCCATGTGGTAAGAGGCTGTCTGCTTCCACCTGTGGCAGGAGACCTCTACCTGGGACACCAGGCCTCAATTGCACACTGGTGCAGAGAGAAAGCGACCCACCCACTTTTGCAGAAAAGTGAGCAGAAGGAGGGCTCCAGATGCAGGGACTGAGGAACAGCCAGGAAAGAGAACTGGTCTCCAAAGAACACTGACACCTGGACCTGTAGGAAAGACAAGCCACAGTCAGAGAGAGAAAGACCAGCTAACACCAGAGATAACCAGATGGCGAAAGGCAAGAACAAAAAACAGAAACCAAGACGACTTGGCTTCATCAGAACCCAGCTTTCCGACCACAGCCAGCCCTGCATACCCCAACACACCAGAGAAGGAAAACTCAGACTTAAAATCACTTATCAAGAGGATGATAGAAGACTTTAAGAAGGAAATATATAACTCCCTTAAAGAAATACAAGAGAACACAGGTGAACAGCTGGAAACCCTTAAAGAGGACACACAGAAATCCCTTAAAGAATTACAGGAAAACACAATCAAACAGGCAGAATTACAGAAAAACACAATCAAACAAATGAACAAAGCCATTTGGGAATTAAAAACAGAAATAGAAACAATAAAGAATTCACAAAGGGAGACAACCCTGGAGTTAGAGAAGATAGGAAAGAAATCAGGAGTCATAGATGCAAGCATCACCAAGAGAATACAAGAGATGGAAGAGAGAATCTCAGGTGCGGAAGATACCATACAAAACATGGACACAACAGTCGAAGAAACCACAAAATGCAAAAAGCTCCTAACCCAAATCATCCAAGATATCCAGGGTGCAATGAGAAGACATAACCTGAGAATAATAGGTATAGAAGAGAGTGAAGATTCCCAACTTAAAAGTTCAGTAAATATCTTCAGCAAAATTATAGAAGAAAATTTCCCTAACCTGAAGAAAGAGATGAACATAAATATACAAGAAGCTTACAGAACGCCAAATAGACTGGACCAGAAAAGAAATTCCTCCCATCACATTGTAGAAAAAAATCACCAAATACACACAAAAAAAGGAAAGAATATTAAAAGCAGTAAGGGAAAAAGGATAAGTAACATATAAAGGCAGACCTATCAGAATTACACCAGACTTCTCACCAGAGACTATGAAAGCTAGAAGAACCTGGGCAGATCTCATACAGACTCTAAGAGAACACAAATGCCAGCCCAGGCTGCTATATCCAGCAAAACTCTCAATAATCATAGATGGTGAAACCAAAATATTCTATGACAAATCCAAATTTGCACAGTATGTTTCCACAAACCCAGCCCTACAAAGAATAATGCATGGAAAATGCCAACTCAAGGAGGGAAACTACACTCAAGAAAAAGCAAGAAAGTAATCTTTCAACTAACCCAAAAGAAGATAGCCACATAAACAATATCAAAAATAACAGGAAACAACAATCATTATTCTTTAATATCTCTTAACATCGATGGTCTCAACTCCCCAATAAAAAGACATAGACTGAAAGACTGGATCCATAAACAGGACCCAGCATTTTGCTGCATCCAGTAAACGCACCTCCATGTTAAAGACAAATACTACCTCAGAGTAAAGGGCTGGAAAACAATTTTCCAAGCAAATAGCCCCAAGAAACAGGCTGGAGTAGCCATTTTAATATTGGATAAAATTGACTTTCAACCAAAAGTCATCAAAAAAGATAAAGAAGGACACTTCATACTCATCAAAGGAAAAATCTACCAAGAAGAACTCTCAATTCTGAACATCTATGCCCCGAATGCAAAAGCTCCCACATTCATAAAAGATACTCTACTAAAGCTCAAAGCACATATTGCACCTCACACAATAATAGTGGGAAACTTCAACACCCCACTATTAACAATGGACAGATCTTGGAAACATAAACTAAACAGAGACACAGTGAAACGAACAAATATTATGAACCAAATGGATTTAACAGATATCTATAGAACATTTCATCCTACATCAAAAGAATATACCTTCTTCTCAGCAACTCATGGTACCTTCTCCAAAATTGATCATATAATTGGTCACAAAACAAACCTCAACAGATATAGGAAGATTGAAATAATCCCATGCCTCCTATCATATCACTACGGATTAAGGTTGGTCTTCAATGGCAACAACAACAACACAAAGCCCACATATACATGGAAGCTGAACAATGCTCTGCTAAATGATAACATGGTCAAGGAGGAAATAAAGAAGGAAATTAAAGACTTCCTAGAATTTAATGAAAATGAAAGTACAACTTACCCAATCCTATGGGACACAATGAAAGCAGTGTTAAGAGGAAAACTCATAACTCTGAATGCCTCCAAAAAGAAAATGGAGAGAGCATATACTAACAGCATAACAGCACAACTGAAAGTTCTAGAACAAGAAGAAGCTAATATACCCAAGAGGAGTAGAAGACAGGAAACAATCAAATTAAAGGCTGAAATCAACCAAGGGGAAACTAAAAGAACTATACAAATATTCAACAAAACCAGGAGCTGGTTCTTTGAGAAAATCAACAAAATAGACACACCCTTAGCCAGACTAACCATTGGGTACAGAGACAGTGTGCAAATTAATAAAATTATAGATGAAAATGGAGACATAACAACAGACTCTGAGGAAATTAAAAATATTATCAGATCCTACTACAAAAGCCTATACTCAACAAAATTATAAAATCTGGAGGAAATGGATGAGTTTCTAGACAGGTACCAATTACCAAAGTTAAATCAGGATCAGATAAACCATCTAAACAGTCCCATGACCCCTAAAGAAATAGAAGCAGTCATTAAAAATCTTCCAAACAAAAAAAGCCCAGGACCAGATGGGTTCGGTGAAGAATTCTATCAGACCTTCAAAGGTCTGATAGAATAGACCAATACTCTTGAAGCTATTCCATAAAATAGAAAGGGAAAGAACACTACCCAATTCATTCTATGAGGCCATTGTTACACTGATACCAAAACCCCACAAACACCCAACAATAAAAGAAAACTTCAGACCAATTTCCCTTATGAATATCGATACAAAACTAATCAATAAAATTCTTGCAAACCAAATCCAAGAACACATCGCAATGATCATTCACCATGATCAAGTAGGCTTCATCCCAGGGATGCAGGGATGGTTCAATACCCGGAAATCCATCAATGTAATCCACTACATAAACAAACTCAAAGAAAAAAACCGCATGGTCATTTCGTTAGATGCTGAAAAAACATTTGACAAAGTTCAACATCCCTTCATGATAAAAGTCTTGGAAAGATCAGGAATTCAAGGAGCATACCTAAACATAGTAAAAGCAATATACAGCAAACCAGTAGCCAACATCAAATTAAGTGGAGAGAAGCTCAAAGCAATCCCACTAAAATCAGGGACTAGACAAGGGTACCCTCTCTCTCCGTATCTATTCAATATAGTACTTGAAGTTCTAGCTAAAGCAATCAGACAACAAAAGGAGGTCAAAGGGATACAAATTGGAAAGGAAGAAATCAAAATATCACTATTTGCAGATGATATGATGGTATACTTAAGTGACCTGAAAAATTCCACCAGAGATCTGCTACAGCTGATAAACAACTTCAGCAAAGTGGCTGGATACAAAATTAACTCAAGCAAATCAGTAGCCTTCCTATACTCGAAGGATAAACAGGCTGAGAAAGAAATTAGGGAAATAACAGCCTTCACAATTGTCACAAACAATATAAAATATCTTGGTGTGACTCTAACCAAACAAGTAAAAGATCTGTATGACAAGAACTTCAAGTCTCTGAAGAAAGAAATTGAAGAAGACCTCAGAAGATGGAAAGATCTCCCATGCTCATGGATCGGCAGGATTAATATAATTAAAATGGCCATCCTGCCGAAAGCAATCTACAGATTCAGTGCAATCCCCGTCAAAATCCCAACTCAATTCTTCATAGACTTAGAAAGAGCAATTCTCAAATTCATATGGAATAACAAAAAACCCAAGATAGCAAAAACTATTTTCAACAATAAAAGGACTTCTGGGGGAATCAGCCTCCCTGACTTCAAGCTGTACTATAGAGCAGTAGTGATAAAAACTGCATGGTATTGGTACAATACAGTGACAGGCAGGTAGATCAATGGAATAGAATCGAAGACCCAGAATGAACCCACACACTTATGGTCACTTGATCTTTGACAAAGGAGCTAAAACCATACATTGGAAAAAAGACTGCATCTTCAACAAATGGTGCTGGTTCAACTGGCAGTCTACATGTAGAAGATTGTGAATTGATCCATTCTTATCTCCCTGTACAAAGCTCAAGTCCACGTAGATCAAGGACCTTCACATAAAACCAGATACACTGAATCTAATATAAGAGAAAGTGGGGAAGAGTCTCGAACACTTGGGCACAGGGGAAATGTTCTTGAACAGAACAGCAATGGCTTATGCTCTAAGATCAAGAATTGACAGATTGGACCTCATAAAATTACAAAGCTTCTGTAAGGCAAAGGACACCGTCAATAGGACAAAATGGCAACCTACAGATTGGGAAAAGATCTTTCCCAATCCTACATCCAATAGAGGGCTAATATCCAATGTATACAACGAACTCATGAAGCTAGACTCCAGAGATCCATATAACCCTATCAAAAAATGGGGAAGTGAGCTAAAGAGAGAATTCTCAGCTGAGGAAACTCGAATGGCGGAGAAGTACCTAAAGAAATGTTCAACATCCTTAGTCATCAGGGAAATGCAAATCAAAACAACCCTGAGATTTCACCTCACAGCAGTCAGAATGGCTAAGATCAAAAACTCAGGTGATAGCAGATGTTGGCAAGGATGTGGCGAAAGAGGAAAGCTTCTCCATTGCTGTTGGGAATGCAAGTTGATACAACCTCTCTGGAAATCAGTCTGGAGGACCCTCAGAAAAATGAACATAATACTACCTGAGGATCCAGCTATTCCACTCCTTTGCATATCCCCAGAAGATGCTCCAACATGTAATAATGACACATGTTCCACTATGTTCATAGCAGCCATATTTATAATAGCCAGAAGCTAGAATCAACCCAGATGTCCCTCCACAGAGGAATAGATACAGGAAATGTGGTACATTTACACAATGGAATACTACTCAGCAATTAAAAACAATGACTTCATGAAATTTGCAGACAAATGGATGGATCTTGAAAATATCATCCTGAGGGAGTTAATGCAGTCACAAAAGAATGAACATGGTATGTACTCACTGTTAAGTGGTTATTAGCCCAAGAGTTTGAAATACCTAAGAGTCACTTCACAGCAACAGTAGGGCGGAGTGCGAGGTCCCAGATGGAGGACATGGAGGAGGGACTGAAGGAGCTGAGGGAGTTTGCATCCCCAGAAAGGCAGCAACAGTGGCAACTGGCCTGACCCCCTGATACTCCTGGAGCCTGATCCACCAACCAAAGAATACACATGGAGTGACCCATGGTGCTGGCCACATATGCGGCAGAGGAGGGTCTTGTTAGACATCAGGGGAAGGAGAGGCCCTTGGGCCTGAGGGTATTAGATCCACCAGTATAGGAGAATGCCAAGTAGGGACGACAAGAGAGGGTGGGTAGGTGGTTGGGGGAATACCCCAATAGAGGCAGGGGAGGGGGGAGGAATAGGGAGGTTCCAAAGGGGAGATCTGGAAAGGGGAAAACATTTGAAACATAAATAAAGTAGAAAAAAAATGATACATTTTGGTATCAAGAGAAAAAAACATCAGCTGAGATTCTGGAAAAGCAAAATATGAATATTTTGATGTTTTGTAGTCCTAAAATTTTCATTATTTTTGAATGTTAAAATTTTGTAATTATAGCTTGTTATTGTTTGTGGTTGCTATCATAAACTTTCAATTTAGGAAATATTAAGTATATTTATCAAATATCTTAATCTTGAGTATAGACAAATATAAAATGAAAGTATTTAAATCATTAATACCTAAGAAAATGATATAATCATTTATATCTATTTATATCTGTATATAATCTCTATAATAGCTAAACATAAACATAAAGATAAATTTTTCATTAAATATTCAACTGTTTAATACCTTATAGGATGATTAACGTTGGAGGTACCTATACCTCCAGAAAAAAATTTATGTATAGTTCTAGTACACAAAGTCCTACAAGGTAGTCTTTGTTACTTCATAGTTGGAATGTGTTCCAAATAATGAACCATTATGGTAACTGCTACACCAGTTGTGACAAATGTTTCTGCTGCCTGTTTCAAGTTTCAGGAAATTTTCAACCTGCAAAAGATCTATTTTATTATGTTTTCTGAATGTTCTACTTCAAGTGTAGTATATACAAAAGAAGTCTAGGACATAGAGCATATTAGCTGGGACTAGGGATATAGGTGGGAAAAACATCTGGTGGAAAGTGAGTTAGAAATATAGTACAGAATAATAGGATATTTCTTTTGGATTTTAAGAGTATGCTTTCTATTACTGGGGTATTCACAATAACTTTATTTCTGACAGTGCTCTGGAAAGCCCACCATAGAGGACCACTCAGATACAGTCTATAGCCAAATGAAAGTCATTATTTCAGCCTGCTGGAACTACATTCAAGTATTCAGGACCTAAGTGTAGCTCTGAGCATTTAGAGGAAGAGGCTTTTAAAGGCAAATACCACATCCTCTGTCTCACTCAGCAGCTGCAGCAGGAGATTTGCACAAGCAAGTAGTTAAACAGAAGCCTAGATAAGCTGTTAGCTGGTGACTGTGAGGGCAGTCTATAAAAGAAGGCAGTTTAATAGAAGCAAAGATAAATTAGGTGGAATATCTTGATCTCAGGTTCCTAATTATTATTTTAATAATTTCCCAAAAGATTCTCCATCAAAAAGACCAAATTCAAGTTAAATCTAAAAATGGCTTCAGCAAAAATACAAGAAGGGGGAGCCTCTGTACTCTCTTACCCTGTCATTCTTGTCCACACAGAAGCTGAAATTTATGAGGTGGAAGAAACAACCAAACAAGATTAAAAAAAAAACAAAAACAAAAAACAAAGAACACTTTTTCTTCTTTAAGATAGGAGCACAATTAATGATGCCCTGCTACAGCACAAAGCATGATTCAGATCCCCACCCCCCCTTAGTTGCTTCCTATACATCTGTCTTGCTTCCTTGGCAGTCTCATAGTTCAAATATGTCCTACTAAAAACTGACCAGACCTTTGTTTTGCTGTTTGGTTTGGAAGGTCTGATTATTTGTTGTTTGTTTATTAGTTTAATATAGGGTCTCTTTAACCATCATGTCTGAAACTCTTTATGTAATCTAGGCAGGCCCAAGTGGTGAGTTTATAGGCATTGCCATTAGTGTCTAGCCATTAATATATTGCCATTAGTGTTCAGTTAGCTATGAGCAGGTTTTCTTTAAGAGCAAATGTTTTTAATTAAATTTTTTCAATTAAAATATACTTGTATCACTCCCCTTTTCCTGTCTTTGCTCCAACCTCTTTCATGTTTTCACCTCACTATACCTCAAAGCTTTAAGAACATAAATCTTGAAGAAGATACTGTAGTTTATATTGCAGCATCATAGTTGTAGTTTGTATAAATTTCTCATTTTTTTAATCTAACTAGATCATTTATAATGTATGACTAATTGTGATACATAAGTAATTAAATGCTTTAATATTCCATAATTATTTTCATTATTACATTTGCTTAATGTTGGAGGTTGGTTCTAATACTTTGATTCAATCAGGAATCTTCATGTCCAAATGGTAAAGTCCTTGTTCCCAATTGATTTTGATTGATTAATAAAGATGCCAGAGGCTAATGGTTGGGCAAAGGGAGACAAGGTGGGGCCAGTTTCCCAAGCTGGGCCTAGGGTAAGGTTTATGAGTGCCTAGCCTTTGAGTTAGTCAAGGCATCTTAAAAATAAACTAGTGTGTGTATGTGTGTGTGTGTGTGTGTGTGTGTGTTGTGTCTTTCATTCATGGAAAGTAGTGCGGCCAAAACTCACCTCTACAGCTTAAAGAATCTTTGATGGACCATTTTTATGTAGCTCAAAACCTTCCATTTTGAAGGAAAACTTCTTGAGACATAGGATATAAAAGGAAAATTAAACATTTTATATGTTTACAATGCAGTAGCCAAAACTCACTGCTACAGCTTAAAGCATCTTTGATGGATCATTGTTATGTACTTCAAGCCCTTCCATTTTGAAGGAAAACTTCTTGAGATATAGGATATAAAAAAAAAGTAAAACAATTCATGTGTTTATAATGCAGTGAAACTACATGATATTCTAGGGTGGGGTGAAATACTCCATCCTGCAAGAAAGAGCATTAAGACAGGAAGTATACAACTCAAAATAGCTCCAGGAAGTCCCTGAAACTGACCAGAGTCATAAGTACCTCCCTCTGCAAGAGTATATGATCAGTAAAGAATGCTGAGAGTCATTCTCAAGAGAGTAAAGATGCAAAAAGTCAGAAACCAGCTGAACAGCCTGGAAGAAACAAAGACCCATAAAGCTACCTAAAAAAGGTCCAGGACAATAAACCATGTGGAAAGAATACTCTCCAACCTGTTTTGCTGTCTGTAGACTCTGGAGTATACCCCAGGATCCCAGGTTTTGTAAGCTGTCATCCATACTCAGTCAGTGCTGGTCTTACAACTTTCCTTGAGTCATTTCTGCTCCTGTAAGTAACCCCTCACCCATATGCCTTTAAGTTACCCCAATAAAACTCAGTGGTTCACCAAGTTTGACTTTGGTGATATCTGTACTTTAGTATTTTTTAGCTTCCCTCTCCGGGTTAAGTAGATATGTGTATAATGGAAAATTCTGTCATACAACAGTCATGCTATTTTTATCTCTTTTGCCAGGGATAAGGCTGAGGCATGGGGAGGAAGCTTAATTAGTGTAATGCACCATTAGATAGTTAGAAGCCATAAATTCATTATTCTGAGAACCTGAAGATGTCAAATCACGAGGATTTAAACTGTTTTGCTGAATTTTTGATTCTTAAAAAAAATTGAATGCTAGAAATAAAAATCCTGAGATGAACAATTTTACAGAAGACTGGGGCTGTACAGGTTTTAACAGATGTTGCTTCTTGATTAATAAGGTGTTTTGTCCCTGGAGGGAATTTAATGCAATAGGATGGGAAAAGGCGATATCCATCTTCAATGTTCAGTCTTGGGAAATGAAAATGAGATTATTTTCAGTACTAGAACATGCCTGTCATTTATCACCAAGTAAAGTCTAAGGCCTGACTCTCTTTCCTTGGGGAAAAAAAGAGGGAGGCAGAAAACAGTATTTCTTAGTTCACAATGTTGGTTCTAGTAAAGAATCTAAAATGTTCATATGATTTTTGGGGGGTGGTGCTTTTCCATGTTAATATGTTGAATCCCTAGTGAATAAACTGAACACAATAAACTAAACATTGGGGGTAAATACAGTTACCCTCTATGGTTTTGCATCATCTTTCCTTGTTTTAGTATAAACTTTGATTACACGTATTAAGTACTCTGTGAAAGCTATAATAAAGACATACAACTGTATCATTTACTTTAATCATACTTGTCTCCTCTCTTCTCCCTATCACCTGTTGCTCCCACCATCCCCATTCCCCAGATATTCTTACTTCTACTTTCATGTGACATCATTGCTACTTTTCATGTTGTAAGACTTTGTGCATATATAGAAGATCTAGAAAGAATGCAATAATAAATCATGCTTGTTGCTTGCTTTTTTATTTTTGTATTAGTTTAGTTTCTTGTTTCTTATTTTAGTATTAGTTTTCTAATTTTCATCTAATTTCCACTTGTTGGAAATCTTCCTGCAAACAACAGATTTTTTCTTTGTGACTAACTAAAACTACTGTGTCTACATACATCATTTTCTTTATCTACTTATCTACTGATGTATGGTTAGAATTATTCCATAATTTGGCTATTATGAATAGCACTCCAATAAAAATAAATGTGCACATAATGCACTGATATTCTTATAGAGAAGTGTTCAGCATTTATATTCAGGAGTGCTATAGCTTGCTGATGGAAGCATGATAAGCTGTCTCCTGAGAGGTTCTGCCAGAACCTGATAAATACAGAGGATTGGACTGAGCGTGGGGTACCGCATGGGGGAGTTGGAGAAGGGACTGAAGGAGCTGAGTGGGGTTGTAGCCCCATAGATGGAGCTACAGTGTCAACTGGCCTGACTTTCCAGAGCTCCTGGTGACTGGATCACCAACCAAGGAATACACATGGAGGGACGCATGGCACTGGCCGCATATGTGGCAGAGGATGGCATTGTTTGACATCAGTGGGAGGAGAGGCCATTGGGCCTAAGGGTGTTCGATGCCCCTGTGTTGGACTGCCAGGAAGGGAAGAAGTGAGTGGGTGGATGGATGGGGGAGTACCCTCATAGAGGCAGGGGATTAGGGATAGGATAGAGACTTTCTGAAGGGGAGACCTGGAAAATAAATTTTGTACTGTAGAAGCCTTTTTAGTGTCATGGAATCCCATTTATGAATAGTTGGTTTTATTTTCTTAGCTAGCCAATTCTATGCCAGAAGTTCTTTGCCTATGCTTTTTTCTTGAAGATCCTTCCCACCTAAGTCTTTTTTTTTTTAAAGAGAAGTTTTAAAGTTTCAGTTCTTGAAGTAAGATCTTTGATCCATCTTAAATTGAATTTTTATAGGGTGAGAGATATGGATCTAGTTTCATTATTCTGCATGTTAACATACAGTATTCCCAACACCATTTCCTGAAGAGACTGTCTTTTTCCTCCAATGCAGGTTTTTGGCATCTGTGTCCAAAATCTGTTGTACTATACATAGCTCAGTGATAAAAGGGTAGCCTAACATGTCTTGTAGCCCTAGATTCAATCTTATCATTGGAAAAACTAAAATAAAACCATTTTGGTACTGTGGTTTAAATGAGCAATGTCCCTTATAGGCTCATGTGATTGAATACTTGGTCTCCAGGTGGTGGTGCAGTTGGGAAGGTTAGGAACCTATAAGAAATGTAGTCTTTCTGGAGATAGTTTTGAGATTTCATATCCTGACTTCACTTCTGGTCCCCTTTTCCTGCCTCATGTGTGTATATGAAATGCCATTTCTCTGCTTCCTGAGTTCCAGGCATGCTTCATAGGCCTGATACCATGCTTTTCCCATTGTGATGGGTTAAGTTTCTTTTGGAATAAACTAAAACAAACCCTTTCCTCCTTTAAGTTGCATCTGGTTGTGGTATTTTTATTATGGCAAAAATAACTAATATAGTTATAGTTGAATAGCTTTACTCCTAGATTATGCGTTCTATTCTATTGACTTATATGTCTGTTTTTGTGTCAATATATTGCCAGTTTGGTAACTATAGTTTTGTAGTAATTTTGTAATTTGTAATTTATTCTATAGTATAGTTTTATTCTTGGTCCTCAGAATTTCTTTAACTATTCACAAACATTGCACTTCTGTATGTGTTTTGCAATTTATTTTTGTTTCAATGAAGAATGTCATTGGAATTAAGATAATGATTTCATTGAATCTGCTGGTCACATTTAGCAATATGCCCATTAAAAACACTGCTAATTCTATCAGTCTGGTCTTTCCATCTTACATTATTTTCTTCAACTTCTATGTTCAATGTTCAAAGATTCACTGTGGAAGTCTTGTACTTTCTTTGTTTTCTTTGGGAGTATATTGTTTTGAAGTTAATGGGATTGCCTTTCTGATTCTTTTCTCAGCATATTCATCATTGATATTTTGTATGTTGGTTTTATAGGCTTCTGCTGTACTGTGACTGTTCATCAGTTCTAAGAGTTTTCTGGTAGAGACTATGGGGTACTTATACACCACAGCATACTGTCTGCAGATAAAGGTAATTTCATTTCCTCCTTTCCTATATACATTCCTTTTAATGTCTTTTCTTCTCTTGATACTCTTGCTAAGATTTAAAGCATTATATTGAATAACATTAGAGAAAACAGACTTTCTTATTTTTCCTGATTTTAGTGGAAATGTGGTCTCCCCATTTAGTGCAATGTTGGATATGAGTTTGTCATCTACAGTGTTTACTCTTTTGAAGTATGTTTCTTCTACACCCAGGTTTTTCACAGATTTTATCATTACAGAATGCAGGGCTGTCTTAGATGTATTTATGTTATGTAGTGCATGTCTCTGTGTTCATTAATGTTGAATTATCCATGAATCCCATAATAAATCCACGTTCATAATAGTGATTTTTAAATGTGTTCTCAAGTTTGTTTGCCAATATATTTTTGATAATTCTATGTCCCTGTTCATCAGGGAAACTAACAGTTTTGTTTTGTTTTGTTATTATTTTACTTTGTGTTGGGCCCAGAACAATACTAGCTTTGTAAAGTGAGTTTGTGGTTTTTGACCCTTTCTCTCTTGGGATAGTTTGAGGAGCCTTGGGATAGTTCATTAAATATCTAGCAAATTTAAGTAGTCAATCTATCTGTAATTCAGGTCATCTTTAGTTTGGATACATGACTACCACCCAGTCTTCCCACTTATGTATCTAGTTGTTTTTATGTAGCTTTGGTTTAATTTTCATAGGCCATGTATATGTAGACAGTCATGAAGTACATGTTTCCAAAATATACTCTAATAATCTTCTTAATTTCACTGGAATCTCTGATAGTCTCTCCTCTCAACTCTAAATTTAATAATTGCATGTTCTTTCCTTGTTTTGCTGGTTTAGCTGAAGACTTGTCAGCTTCATTTATAGTTTTACAATAACAAATCTTTGATTTATTATTTGTATACATTTAATTTGTAGTAAGTTGATTGTTTTTGATGAGCATTATTTATCCCCCTCTTTTAATTTTTGGCTTGGTGTATTTTTTTGTTTGTTTCAAGGGCACTGAGATATATCATACTATTCATTGAATATATTTATAGCTTTTAGTATAGGCATTAACGGATATAAAATTTTCTTGTAGAAATACTTTTGGTTTATCTTACTTCTAATTTGTTGTGTTTTCATTATCATTAAATTTTAGGAACTTATTTATCATGGAATAATTTATTCAGGCTTCATGCATTGTATATTTCTAAAACTTACATTATAGTGACTTCTTGTTTCAGACCCCTGTGATTAGATAAAATACAAGACATTATTTCAGATTTCTGAGATGTATATTTTAGACAAAGTTCTGTGAACTGCTGAGAAGAATGGACATTCTCTAGTAATGGGGTTGAAAAGTCTATTAAGTCCATATGCTCTATTATGTCAATTTACTATTATGTTTGTTAAGTTTTATGGCATTGATAAACTGTAAATTGTGGGTATTGTTCCTTTACATCATATAGTGTTTGTTTTTATGACAGTGCCACCTTAATGTACCTTAATGTCTAGCAGTGTTTATTTTCGGAAAGTGCCAATGAGCAGCATGTGTATGTTGAACTGTCTCCTAGTGCACTACTACCTTAAAGTTTGTGAAGTAGTGTTGTCTATCTCTTCTAACTTTGGTTTGAAGTCTAACTTGTCACAGCCAATTGTGGCTACATCTACTTTTGTTCTATCCTTGTACTCAGAACGTCCTATACCTGTCACCCAGAGAAAGCATGCTTCTTGGGGCTACAAATAGGTGGGTATTGTTGTTTTTAATCCAGTTTTTTGAGTTGATAATTGAGGACATTAACATTCAGGATTATTGTTGAAAAGCATGCAATTATTTGTGTTTTTTCGTTGTTTTTTGTAATGTCTGGTACCTTCTGAATCCTCATTTGCAGCGTTGTAGTGTAATGTATTATTCACTGAGTGTTCTGTTCTTTGATGTGTAAGATTATTTCAAGTAGCTTCTATGTTGCTGGATTAGTGGTCATACACTCCTCTGGCTCATGTTTTTCAGAAAACCCTTCCTTTCCTTTGACTTCAGCAGAATCTTTGCTGGTGATGCAGGATCTGGTTGGCAGATCTGGTCCTTCCTTGACTGCATCATTCCATGCTCTCCTACTTTATAGAGTTTCTATTGGGAACTATGCTGTTATTATGATGTATTTGCCTTTGTATGTAACTTGGAACTTGTGTTATCTGGATTTCAGGATTCTTTTTCTGTTCATCATGTTTAGTTTTAATAATGTCATGTATGGAGATCCTTTCAGATCTCTTTTCCTGGATTTGAAAAATTGTCTGATATGATATTGAATATACTCTCTGTGCCTATAAATTGCCATTCTCTGTCTTTTTGCCCATTATTCATAAATTATGTCTTTTAGTGTTGTACTTTCTCATTTTACTTTTATTGTTACCCAAATGTACTAAATCATCCACCTTGTCTTCAAGTCCTGATATTCTGTTTTCTATTTTATTCATTGATTTTTTTTTTAGTAGTACCATAGATGTGATGGTTAGTTTTGTTTGTTTTTAATACAAGCTAGAATTATCTAGGAAAAAGGAACTTCCATTGAGAAATGCCTTTATCAGACTTGTTTGTATGCAAGTCAGTGGGGAGGATTTATTGATTAATGATTGATATGGGAGAATCCAACCTACTGTGGGCAGTGCAACCCCTGGACTTGTTGTCCTGGCTTGTATAACCAAGCAGGATGGAAAGTGCATGATACCCTGGTGTAACAGTGGCACAGAGATTGTGGGAGTAATGAACCAATATCTGATTTGACATAAGGCCTATTCCATAAGATAGAACGATACCCAACACTGCTTAGTAGGCCAAGAACCTAAGTCAGGGACATAGCAGAAAACCAAATACTACTGTTCTACTAAAGGAACATAACAATCAAATGACTCCTACTAACATTCTGGTATACTTAAACATCTAGGCCTTGCTCAGCCATCCTCAGAGAAGCTCCCTCCTACAGCAGATGGGAACAAATACAGAGACCCAGAGTTGAACAAGGCACAGACAGTGAGAGACTTGGACACTACTTGGCCCTAAAGGGATGTATCCTTCAAATCCTTCCCCTCATGGATCAGAAAACTGTGTAGAAGAGGAAGAAAGATCCCCTCAGTCTCTTAGACAATTTCTTACTCTCCATCAAGGAATCAAGCCCTCCTGGATAAGGCTAGTGAACATATGAACGCAGAGACCAGCAGAATGCACATAGTGCACATATGAACTCAGAGACTGGCAGAATGCACAGAGCCCCTTCAACTCTGGGCCAGATGAGGAGTCAGCACCTAGAGAATGAATGGACACAGGCCACCATTGCTAACTCAGAAGCTGGCTCCAATTGGTAGCCATTTCTAAATGAAAAAATAGTTTTCTTTCAGAGAATCTCACTGAGAAAACTAATGACTTTTAAGAATAGACTCTATGCCCAGCAGTAGAAGGCCGACACAAATAGAGCTCATAATTTTGGATCAGGGCAGGCTTTTTTTTTCTTTCCTTCCTTCCTTTTTTGTTTTCTTCTGTCTTTGTTTTTTTCTTTTCTTTTCTTTTCTTTTCTTTAAAGATCCTTTGCATTTATTATGGTTTCCAGGTTTGTGTTTTTATGGGAATCTTGTGTGTGCAAACATGTGTGTCTCTGCTTCTATACATGTTTCTTGTATTTTTTCCCCTTTAGCTCTTTTCCTCTGTTTCTTTTGTCCTATTCTGATTTGGTTTTGTTTTACCTTATTTTATTTAATTATTATTCCTGTACTCCTTAGATGACTATTTTCTAAGGAGATACAAGGTATCGAATCAGACATGATAGGAGATAGGGAGAACCTGGAAGGAGTAGAGAGAGAGGAAACTATAATCAAAACATAATATATAAAAAATATTTTTAAAGAAAAAAAAGTTGGCTGGAGCAAACCATGGAGGCCTGTAAGCAAGTGCTTCTCCATAGCCTCTTCTTCATATCCTGCTCTGAAATACATACATATAAGTAACACTATACATATTGAGCAGGTTGTATTAATGTTTATGTATATATGTGTGATCGCCTACAAAAGTGCCATTGACTTATTCACCAGCCTTAAGCTCATCTCTTAACCTCTTAGCTCCCCTTTGGAAAGCGTAGATAATAGCCATTCTTGGAGACATACAATAGCAAAGAAGCTTAGGTTGATTAAGAGTTTCAGTTGAGTGTGGGTATTAATACTTTTGTAATTTGGGGTATTATTTAAGGCAATAATGAGAATGGTAATTACTTTCCTCAAGGTCTGCTCACAGGGTAACAGAAAGGATTTACAATGTATATAACTAAAATTTGGAAAGGTGGCAGACTAGCTTGATGCAGGTCTTTACTTGGAGTCACCAACTGTTTCCTTTGGAAATTCCATTTGTTTGTTTGGTGGGTGGTTGATTGAAGGCTAGAGAATCTAACATGACAGAAAATACAATATTCCAGAAAATATTACATCAAATATGATCTGGATGCAAGAAAACACACCATTAAATTGAGCAATTTTTAAACCAAAGCCTCTCTCACATGTGGTTGTGTAAGTGGCAGCACAAGAAACAGAAGGCTACAACACAGCCACCAGCAGTCTGCAACAGAAAAGAATTTAAGATGAATTTAGGGGAGCTTAAGGAGTATGTAGCCAGTCACACAGTAGAGGGAATATGCAAGAAGTAGATGTAGGCTGCTCCAGAGCATGAGCGTGCGCGCGTGCCCGAACACACACACACACACACACACACACACACACACAAGCATGTGTGCAAGAGGGAGAGAGAGAAAAGGGGGGAGGGAGGGAGGGAGGAGGGGAACAGACGAGAACAGAAGGGAACAGAAGAGAAGATTTATCACCATAAGTGTATTATTCATAGGAGAACTTAGCAGGCAGAGTTTAAAATGTAAGGTCAGTTTACAAATTAAATTTTAAAAATATGAATGCACATATTTTTTTTAAAAGAATTCTCTATAGTCAATGGAATTATAAGGTGCATTGTTTAGGTTACAGTATGTACATAGTAAAATGCAAGATACAAATACTCTGGTCCTAGATAAGAATGTTTCATGTGTTTGTTTGTTGGTGATGTGGTGTTTGAACATTTTTGGTGTTTGTTTCTTTCAAAGTTTTTAGTAAAATGCACATTATCTCTGTATAGAATGTTGGCTTTATCTGCAGTGTTCAAATTTCTGGATTCTTAGTCAGCAATGAGGGCAAGCAAGGTCCCAGGGTGACAGACTCCTCTGCTCCTTCTCACGCCCCTTTGTTTTCCTTGTTAGTCTAACTTCAGTAGCAATGACACTTTGCTAAGCATCTCTCTGCTGACCAAGAAAAATATTTCCTAAATTTAACATAATTTTGTTTATGTAAGAGTTGAGCTCATGATTCGTGAGGTTTTGGGAATAATAGCCTAAACTGAAGTAGTGATTAAAGCCAAATAATTTTGAAATAACTTCTAGATGCAAATGTTACCAACTTTTATTTTCATAAATCACTTGATTGTAGTGAATCGAAATATGTTACAAGAAAAAAAAAATGGTGTTCTTTAAATCATCAAAAGTGTCAGCAAGGAAAATGACATTGAGAACTGGGGGTGGATTGGGTGAGCAGACATTTTCCTTAAGGGTAGAAAGTCTCTCTTAAGTATTGACAAAAGGCCAAGTTAATTGATTAAGAAAATAGGCTGTGCCTTGAATTTCTTTTGAGGAACACAAAGTTTGAAATCAGTAGTGAACATGTGTTTTGTGTTGAGTTCATGTCAGTGTGATTCGATCCAGGCCTTATATCCCCAACTGTCCTTTTGGTAACAGCACCAGACTGGGAAGGAAAGAGGGAGTCAAGACAGTCTGAGTTTCAAAAGTAGACTGCAGTAAATAGGCCACCAGGTAATCTTGCTTGTGCCCTGCAGGGATACAAGGACATGTCCTAATCTTTATCCCTCTTCATGTCACACGAGGACTTCTTTTGCACTCAGAAGTTACTGTAGAAGTACAGAGCCTGTCAAAAGCAATTTCTTTAAATTAGGTTGTCATCATACAGACCCAGACCCTGAGACCTTGTCAGAAACGCCCAATAGCTTTACATATTCCCCCACATGGGTGGAAGTTCTGTGCCTTTCATGATGGTGCAGGTTTTCCTGTAAACTCTTGACCCAGTTTTGTTCTTTTGGACTTAACTGAAATATCCCATGTGTTTTTTCCAGGTTTGTGATTTTCTTGACCTTCCTTTATTTGCTTTGTTGTTTTAATCAACAGTGAGTTTACACATACCTTGTCTTCCAGTATGCTAAGTGGATTATAGGGCTCTTAAATAGCCACACCTTTCACTACTCCTGGATCTGTAGTTATGTTGTAAAGGAAAGACCTTGCAGTCAAATGCTGTTTTCTTGGGTTTTAAAATATAAATTTAATTTATCTTTTCTTCTGTTCTCCCCTTCCTTCGTTTTTTCCTTCTCCCTTCCTGTCTCTGTGTACAAGCTTGAGCACTGGTGCATGTGACCACCCTGTATCAGGTCTACCCTTCCTCCTTCGGATCCGGAGATTGGATCAGTTGCCAGATTGCTCATTAAGCACATTTATCTGCTGAGTTACCTCACCAGCCCTGCTTTCCCAGTTTTCTTACCAGTATTAATCATTAAAATCAAAGGGAAGCTTAAGTCAGGGCAGTGGAAATTTTCATTCCAATTTCTTTTCTTGTTACTGAATTCTTCTTTATGGCAATTGATCATTTGGACAGTTGGACAGTAAACCAGATGGTACCACGCCTCCTCAGAGAAGGTCTTCCCCATACAGTTAATCCTTCCAGGAAGTACCCTCACAGACACTCAGAGGCTTGTTTTAGTTGGTTCTAAATCCAATCCAGCTGGCAACCAAGTTTAGCCATCACAGCAAGTTTCTCGGTGATAAAGACAAATCAGACTTTGCCTCCTTTTATTTCTGGGTTCTTTTGAACTATTGGTCTTTTTTAAAAACCATTTCTGGGACTGCTATTTGGTGACTGGCTTTGTCTCTTGGAGTCATGTTGAGTTGATGATGCAGTGATCTCTGGCTTCAGTGAGAGTTCCTGTCTCAATATAGAAGGTGGGGAATGATCAAGGACCTACCTGGCATCAACTTCATGTTCCACATACAAGAACAAAAGTGCATATGTGCTTTCTTGCATGGGAACATGTATGAACAGACACATACTGTCCCGTGCTACCGTCTCGCCAGCAAGAACGACGCGGCACACATAGGATCCTTCTGCGTAAAGCTTTAATGCATCTTGAGAGGGAGAGCATAAGCTTGCCACGAGTGGAGACCCCGAACAATAGAACACCCGTCCCTTATATAGGTCACAGCGCTTGCCTGGGACATGGAGCTTCCCCATTGGCTCCCGCACACCAGGCCAGATGCCACGAGAGAGGCTGAGACTCTGAGGTGGAAAATTACCAGGTGCATGCGCACTAGCCTGTTTACAACTTGTCCTCGGCCGAATGTAGGCGCCATCTTGTAATGGCGAATGTGGGTGCTCAGGCGGCTCCCCACATCTCCCCCTTTTCATTTCTGTAAGCAAAGTAGGACACTCTTAAGAGGGCGGAGACAGAGGTCAAATCCCCTGACCAAAAGGTTGGGCCTTGTACAGGAGACGACCCCTAAGCTCATGCGCGCCCGAGGTCTTCCTGACCCGCCCAGTGCCGTTTTTTAGAGGGAGGGAAACTAGGGCACTCAACCCTCATGCAGATGACATATCTCCCAAGGTGGCCCACAATGACCGCCTTGTGCGATGCTTTGCTCGACATCCCTCAAGAGCTGCTCAGACCAAACATTCTACCCAGTGCAATGAGACTAGACTCGCGGGTGTGCAAGAACTGGCTAGCTGGCGACCTACCGCTATTGTTTAAGCATGGACAGCCAAACACCGGCCGGGGCTCTTTGTTCTAAGGCAACAAGCGCCTGCGCAATGACCACCTTGTCTCTTTTAGTCTGGGCCCTGAGTTTGCAGATGAGCCATAGGAGGAACACCAACCCACAGCAGAGCGCTGCTCCAAACAATCTCACCCCCACCCATTCCTTGAAATAAGAAATTGCCGAGGCAAGGACAGGTCAAGACGGGTGGAGTTGATCTGAATAATTGCTGTCCGCAGTTCCCGCAGGGTGTCATCAAATTTAAGGGTCCAATTCTGTAACATATACTGTGAAAGACTTTTAGACAGGTTAGCTGCTTTTGTAAATCTGTCATATTGTATGGAAGTAACACAGAGTTCTGGCAACTTTTGTTCACAGCCCAATTGGGCTAGCTGTCAAAGGACATCCAGTTGTTCTTGAATAAGATCAATGCGCTGGTTAACCAGCATTAGGTCCCCCTGGACTTGAGTATTGGCGGATACCTGTCTGTCTAGAGCTAAGGTGGCAGCTGCAGACAACTCATTAATGGTATTGGCGGTCTGCATCGTTCCAGAGAGCGCAAGGGCCGACGCAGTGACGGCCCCTGTAACCGCAGCCGCTGCCACCACACCTATGATAATGGCAGAGATACCAAAGTCTCTTTTCTGCCTGAATGCGGTCTGATCCACCGCAAAAGGACCTTGGCCAGTTAACATATCAAAGGTCCAATCTCTCTGTCCAGGGGTCGGTGCCGTAGCATTGGCTCTGGCTTGAGCTTGTGCAGCTTCATGCCATAAAGACTTCCACTCCATATATTGGCCCTTTGTAGGGAGCGCAGCCTTGGCCAGCATCTGCCAATCGGCGGGAGTCATGGACGCCCTGGCAAATCTCTCTAACATTACTATAGTAAAATTAGCATTTACCCCATACTTTCGGACCGCTTCAGCCAGGTCTTTAATTTGGCTGTATTCTACTTTGTCTTTAATCTCTCCCTCGTCCTTAGACTTACCAGGAGGTCCTTTTCCTTTGCTAAGATTTTGGGTACCCATCCTCTCACTCCGTTCGGATTTTGACATGGTGTCCTGGACCCTTTCAAGGGTGATTTGCCCCTCCCTTACAGCATCTACACAGGCCTCACCTTGTTCGCAGCAATACAAAGACAGTAAAACCAAAATGAGGGCACTTAACACAATTAGCAACAGCGTTAGACCAAAAAGGGGGCAATCTCAAATCAAGACCCAGGGTCAACATGCCTATCCGAACCTACCTCCCTGCAGTTCTGAATCCTCCCTGTTTCCAGGGGGTCTCCAAAGGTGCTTGATGATGACAAAGTTTCCCGGGTTTCGGCACCAGATGTCCCGCGCTACGGTCTCGCCAGCAAGAACGACGCAGCACACATAGGATCCTTCTGCAGTAAAGCTTTAATGCATCTTGAGAGGGAGAGCATAAGCTTGCCACGAGTGGAGACCCCGAACAATAGAACACCCGTCCCTTATATAGGTCACAGCGCTTGCCTGGGACATGGAGCTTCCCCATTGGCTCCCGCACACCAGGCCAGATGCTGCCACAAGAGAGGCTGAGACTCTGAGGTGGAAAATTACCAGGTGCATGCGCACTAGCCTGTTTACAACTTGTCCTCGGCCGAATGTAGGCGCCATCTTGTAATGGCGAATGTGGGTGCTCAGGCGGCTCCCCACAACATACCATATACATATACATATGAAAAATATGAAAAATAGTTTTTGGATTGACAAATATGTAAAGATATTATTTCTGAGCTTTGTTACATATATATATATATATATATATATATATATATATATATATATATATCTTTTGCTAGTGTTGAAATGGGGTAATTTTTCTACTGCAATAATTGCTAATAGGTATAGCATTTCATTGTAAATAACTTATATTAGCATTTTAAGACCTAATTATGTACATTGTAAAATTATCAAGATTTGACTTTATTAAATTTAGTACTTTATCATCTCCTCAAATTTAGTAATTTGTTAATATTACAATAAAATACTAATTTGTAATATTTTTTATTATCTTGTTGGGCCTTTGACTAAGCAACAGATTATCTTTTAAATAACTGTTTATATTCATCTTTTAAATAACTACTTTATAAACAAATATTTTACAGTGGTTTTATTACAGTAGATATCGTGTGTGTGTGTGTTTGTGTGTGGCTGTGTGTGTGTGTGGTTGTGTAAGCTAAAACTCACATTTATCTGTCCTAAGAGCTACTATTTCTAGAATTCTTTTTTTGTCATTGTTTAAAATTGACCAAAACAGTTTTATTGCTCCTAAGGCCTTAGCATCTATTGCTTATTCCACTCATCCAGTAGTGTGGGAAAGGATTGGAGCAATTGAGACAAGTGTCATCCAAGTAAAGAGAGACAATGCAAAACAGGGAAAGCCAGTTGCCAGTGACTTCAAACAAGAGTGTTCATCAACAAGGGGAGACATTGTAAGAGTCAAAATCAAGTCAATTGGGCACGGTAGAAATTGCCTTTAAGGTTGATGCAGGAGAACCATGAGTTTGAGGCCAGTCTATATTCTACTGCAAGACAAAATGGAGTCCCTAATGCCAAGTTTTTTAAAAGTTAACTAGATCCACTTGGTCATGGAGAAAAGCTTCTTATATATGGTTACTTGGTATTAGCTAGATGTCTTCTGACATTGGCTTCTACTTGTGTTCTTTTTTTGTATTCCTTTGATTATATTGGTTTTAGACACAGGTATGTTTCATCTCAAGAGTGAGATCAAGATCACAGAATGTGAATGTGTAATCACTTGGACAGAAATGAAGATACCCTAAGGAGAGCCACTAGTGTCCTTTCCTTTGGCTATCTGCTATTCAACTCATGGTCCCCATTGGAATTTCCCCAGGAATCTCAAACTGGGAAGCAGAAAGCCTTGAGCTTTTCCAGTTGCCAGCCAGAGGAGGAATTGTTTCAAGAAAGATTCCCCAGAGACAATCCTGATGGGTATGACTACACTTCCACCAGTACTGCCCTTGTTTGCTACTGCTTAGCAATATATACAACTCTTGCCCTCTATTTAAGTCTAAACTGCTAAAGAAGGAAATGGGAGCTTCTCAGAACCAATTCTTCATCTTCTCAATGTGGTCACAGTAAATAGATACCTGCTTTGTGTTTTTTACTTGCTCTTCAGTAGAACATTCAACCGTAATCCAGACAGATCCAGCCACCTGATTTTTGATATGGTTGTCAAAAATATACATCAGAGAAAAGATAACCTGGGAATGCTAGGAAAACTGGGATCTACACATGTAGAATGAAACTAGGTTCCTATCTATTCCCCTGTAAAAACTACATATGGATCACTGATTAAAAATAATTTATTCATTTATTTATTTTTTTGTGCATCTGTGTGTGCGCATTTGTGTGAGTGTGTGTGTGTGTGTGTGTGTGTGTGTGTGTGTGACTGGTTATGTTTGGAGGTCACAGGATATCCCTCAGGAGTCTGTTCTCTCTTTCTACCATGTGGTTTCTGAGAAATGAAGTTAGGCCACCAGCTTACTGGAAGGACTTTTATCTACTGAGCCACATCTCTTGCTGGTGAATAAAATATTTTAATGTAAGATCTGAAAGTCTGAAACTGTTAAAAGACAAAGCAGTGAGAATTCTTCAAGGTCTAGTCACAGAGGCACAATTCCTGGACAGGTTTCCAGGATGTAGGAACAACCCTAAGAACTGACAAATGAAACCTCATGGAATAAAGGGCTGCTGCACAGCAAAGGAGACAGTTAATATGTGAATAGGCAGGTTTCAGAATGGGAGAGGAATCTCAGCTGCCTGTAGATCTGACAGAGGACAAATGTGTTTTAACAAGGATTTGTTATTGTTTTAATTGGGCTGTACTCACAGAATGCCAACTCTGATAACTCTGCTCTTCTAAACAAAAGCATTGTTTAGAAGCAATTAACATTAGATAGCACTAAAGTTTACATTTAAAACTTTGATTTAGTTTAGTTGGGTTTTGTTGTTTTGTTTTGAGATAGGTGGTAGGATAGGTCTTACTGTAGCCCAGAGTAGCACCAAATACTGTATGTTGCAGAGATGGCTTTGAACGCCTAATCACCCCGCCACTCTCCTGAGAATTCGTATAGCTGATTTATGCCAGCACCCCTAGTTTGAATTTAAAAGCCAACCATAACACACCCAAATTCTGAGATGTCAGCTTGTCCTTCTTGCCATCTACATGGGTGGGATATCAACATTAGATCAGCCATTTGGCCATCTGTAAATTGTTAAGAGTCCAGCAGTTGAGCTTCTGCAGAACTGGTGATTGGGGCAGCTTTTTAGCCACTGAACAATGGCTTTTGGCTCCATACCCACGTTCCTTAAAGGGATAAAGGTCAGAACTGGCATCTTACCGACTCAGACAAAGATTCTGAAAGTTAAAGTCTTGATTTATGAGTCTGGTCAGGAAAGAGGTGCATCAGACACCGGGGGAGCCCTTTCAGAGAGAAATAAAAGGGGAAGCGAAGCAGGAAACAGAGCAGAGAGAGGCCTGGAAGGACTTACACAAATGCTGGGGCATTAGCATATGAGAAACAAGGGTTGGCTAGGAGGAAGGTCAGAAGCACAGTCTAAGCTAAGAGCAGCTTGCACCCTGATTGTAACTGCATCCTTCACTGCTCCAGACAGAAGAAATCTTCTAGAGCAATCAAAGAGATTCCAGACTCTTGAGATAATTTTTACATTTGGCTTTTGGTGTTTTCAACGGAGACCAAACAAAGACAGTACAAAACAACCTGGTGTATTGACTATCGACCCAGGGATAAAGCCCCATTGATAACCTTAGCTCAAGGAACTTTGCCAAACAAATAAGAAAAGGATTTTAAAGGGCAACCCTTGCTGTGGGAGCCAGAGCATTAGTACAGTTGTCTTCAGGAGAGTTCTAGAAAAACATACCTTTGCCTTTTTCACCAGAAGAAATCATTTTAAAGAGGATGTCCCACTTCCTGTAGGAAGGACAGAACTTGAGCTCCAATTGTTAAAGGAAATTTGGGGGTGGGTGAGGTGGGGTGTGTATCTGACCAGAGTCACCACATTATAGCAAGGAACTGTGGTTCCTCCCTTGGGATTCTCAGTCTTGTTAAAAACAGAATTTAAAAGTTGATTAAAACAGAAACTCAAGCATAATTTTATTATCATACTGAAAGAAATGCTTTTCCTCCCCTTCTCCGCTCTGGCGAGATAAGGCCACCTAGCTAGCAGATGTCTCCTCCTCCCCCCCTCCAAGCACACCGGAGAAACAGGTTAGAAAGCATGTAGGCTGGGAGGGAGGGGTTTATTAAGCCCCCCTAAAGACCAATCAGTTTAAAAGTCACACTGTTCAGCCAATTACACTGTACCTAATGGCGGCTGCTCTAAAATCCTATATAAGGTCCCTGAATGGGCTCCACGGGGTCGCCTCTGCCTCATGTGCAGGATGACCCCAATGCATTGGAAATAATAAACCTCTTGCTGATTTCATCGCTCTCGATCTTCTTGTCTTTGCGAGGGGGAACTACTGGTAGTTGCGACCTTCGTGGGTCCAACAATACAATAAGGTATAAACCTTGGCAGCTGCCTGGAGGAGGAAGATGGAGGAGAGAAATAGACAAAGCCATGCTATCTGAGCTAAGCTGACAAAGAAGTCAGTCACATGGCAGACAAAAAGCCACAGAGTCAGGAGTGGGAGGATGGGGGTTGGGAGGTCTTCGAAGAAAAAAGTAAAGAGATCTAGAGTGCTGGAAAAGACATATTTAGGCGTTAGCCAGCATCTACAAGGTAGAAACAGAAAAATAAGGAAAGGAAAACTTAGACCTTTTAAAGTCATAACTCAAGCAGGCAGTCCTCTCAGAACCTCTGCAGTGACTGCACTGGGGTGGGACTCTGGGAAGTAAAAGTTTATCATCTTATTTAAAGGATAATTATTTTATCATATATTTAGTGTGGGTTAGGATGAGCTTGCCTTCCTAAGGGGTGGTCCTGCCTTCCCTAAGAGTTGTCTGTAGCTAGGTGCTTGGTCTGCCCAACTAGAATGTTTGGTCCACTCGGTCCAAAGATTCCACTCTCTTGAGCAGAGGAAGTTTCCCCATAATGGGGTAGTATATCTTCACTGCACCTCTAAAGTGCTGATAGGCTTTCTTTAAGGAATGAAGCTGCTTGATATTTCCTACGTTAGAAAACCAAGCAAGTGAAGAAGCAGATCAAGGATCCTTAAGTAACTGGCAAGTAAATGTGTGGATTTTCCCCCAATATGAATTTTCCACCAATACTGTGGTTTTATTCTCCTCCTTAATAACTCAGGACTTGTTTCTCAGCACGAATCAGATTCATGGTTGCTTAACTGAGTCAAATGTCAATGTTTGTTAAGAGGTTGGAATGCTGCAGGTCCAGAGCTGTCTTAGGGTTTTACTGCTTGAACAGACACCATGACCAAGGCAACTCTTATAAGGACAACCTTTAATTGGGAATGGCTTACAGGTTCAGAGGTTCAGTCCAATGTCATCAATGCGGGAGTGTGGTAGTGTCCAGGTAGGCATGGTGCAGGAGGAGCTGACAATTCTACATCTTTATCTGAAGGCTGCTAGGAGAAGATTGGCTTCCAGGCATCTAGGGTAAGGGTCTTAAGCCCACACCCATGGTGACACACCTACTCCAACAAGACCACACTTACTACAGTAGGGCTACACCTTCTAATAGGGCCACTCTCTGGGCCAAGCATATACAAACCATCACAAGAGTGAAATTACCATGTAGCCCCTTGTGTAGCCCCCTGATAGCAATTTATTGCCTTCCTCTGTGTGTGACCTAACATTTATGTGACTGCTAGGTGAGTCCTTAAGGAATATACAGGGTACAAGCTACCACTAACCAAAAGTCTAAGACTGGAAGACACTACTTGAGGCTGTGGTGGAGATTTCCCTACCTTTCTGGATCCCACCTATCTGACTTCTGTTTTAGATGTGTGTAGTTTTGTTTTTATTTTCTTAGTTATTACAAAAACTTCATTAAACTGTTACCATGTTGGAATGTGAAACCAACACATTCAGGTTAGAGTAACCTGAATCTGTAAATATAATATTTAAGAGATTAACATTACAAATATTGGCAAATTATAAATCACTGCAACAAGGAAGAGACCATTAATTCTGAAACTAAATATGAGAGTCCACAGACTGAGAAAAGAGACAGATTGGCCTTTCTTTTGCTCTTGAAGAAGGCTCAGTATAGGGTGGGATTTCTTTAGAGGCTTTCCTTCATGCAGCTTAAAGGCTAGCAAACTAAATCTACAGCAATGCCATTAGATATGGGTATAATATCAGATAGGGGTGCAAACTAAATCTACATCAATGCCATCAGATAAGGATGTAATATCTCAGTCTCAAAAGGAGAGGCTGCCCAGTGAGGGTACTGACTGGCTGAAAATAATAAGAATGTAATATTCTGTCTTGCCAAGCAAGATAGAAATATTTACTACTGAACTTATGATTTGTGTTACCTGTAAAGACAGAAATTAATGCTCCTGGTCACTTGCCTTTTGGTAAAACAGACTATAATTTAAAAAAAAAAAAAAAAAGTTCTAAAAGGCAAAGACTTGTATGTTCTCTTCCCATAATTCCTCAGGAATTAGAACTAAGCCTCCATCTTTTCTTCACTTAATACAGAAGGTAAGAAGCATACTTTAAGAAAAAGATTGGCAATTGTATGTAACTTAAGTGCTTCCCTGTCATATTGGCATAGAGACTAAGACACCCAAACTCAAAAGACTCAGTAAGTTTTCTCTACCTTTTGAGTCTTCACAGCCTTAAGAACATCCGCAAGACAAGATTGCAAATAATCTGCAGACTGTTAAAAGATTGATAAAATGTTTTAAAAGAAAAAAAAAAGCAACTTACTTTCAAAGAAAAGAACATTGGTGCCTTAACTTCTCTGATGCAAAGACAATTCCTATCTATAAACCTGTGACCTGGTGTAATATTTGCAAGCATCTCCAAAGAGACACTTGTACCCATTAGGCTCTCAGATTGGTGAAACAATGGCGCCCAAGAAATGTGAATTTCCCCAGAAATCTCTTTTAACTTTATCACAGAAGATTCAATGTAGTGTGTGTGTGTGTGTGTGTGTGTGTGTCTGTGTGTGTCTGTCTGTCTGCCTGTTTGTCTGTGGGTTTGTTGGGGTTTTTGTTTTTGTTTTTTTTTACTCTGTATTTGGCTTTATTTGGGATTATAATGAATGAGCAAAATCGGTCTGGAAAGTAGTGGAAGGAGGACATTTCTGTTGGAGACACCCCAGGAACTCCTGGGGGAAGGTACAGTCAGAGTAAGCAGGAGAGTGCGAGGGCTCTGCATTGTTGTGTCCTGTGGTCCCTAGGATCCTTACAGACCCTGAGGTCAGTACTAAACTGGGAAGACTATTGTGACCACAAGCTGGTGTCGTAGCATGGAGCAAGAAAGTTATGATATGTAGGTCATGTCGTTAGGCTTTGTTGGATAAGGGACATTGTTCTAATTTTGTGCCCAGATGTCCAATCTGTCAGGATTCAATACTACTTTCCCTGGAAGACAGTATTTGCAAATAGCTGTTTCAGATTTGATTGCAGTAGCATCTGGTATCATCTATAATCTGATGCCTGCTTTTGGTTCCACGGACTTGTTTGACTGAATCATGTGTTTATGCTCACTCAAGCACAAGAGAGAGCCCTCCCAGAAAAGCCTCCATGTATCACACTTGTGGAAAAGTGTTAGTCTATCCCACCTGATCTCAAGAAATAAGTTCCATCATTACCAATAGGTACATGTGGTTTTCAAAGAAGATTATAACAATTTGTCCTTGTAAATCTCTAAGGAAATAAATATTAAAAGAAGTTTTGCATTGTGCAAATATGCATCATTAACCATTTATGACAGAAGCATTAAGAATTCTTGCTATGTCAACATAAGATATGATTATTATACTTTCCAACCTCATTAAAGATGGATTTTTTTTCTTGCATAATCTTGGTTTCCCCTCTCTCTCCACCTCCCAGCTCCTCCCAACTACCCTGCCATCCAGGCACACTGCTTTTCTGATTCTCATTAGGAAACAAACAAGTTTCTGTGGGATAGTAATAAAATAAAATAGGATAAAACAAAAAGCTAACACATCAGAATTGCATTTTTAAAAAAAGGAAAAGAATCCAAGAGAAGGCACAAGAAAGAGAGACCCACTGGTTCACATACTTAGGAATCTCATAAATCATACACTGGAAGCTAATATATATATATTAATATAATATATATGTCATATATATATGACATGTAGGGTAAAAAGAGAGAAGATATATAAATAAAAATTTTAAAAACAATAATTCGAATAAAATAAAAAGAGCCTTAGTATGGCATTATGAAACAAACAAGGAACCTCCAAAGAAGCTTTTGAGTTCATTTTTTGTTGGCCATTTACTGCTGGGCGTTCAGCCTAGACATAAAAGTAGTTTCTTTCATCAATGAGACTCCCTTTGAGAGAACTACATTTTCATTTGCAAGTGGCTATCAATTTGAGATTGCTTCTGGATTATGGATGGTAAATGTGTCCAGTTTTCCTTTCAGCTCTAGGACCCCAAGTGGTGCAGACCAATGCAAGCCTTGTGCATACTACCTTATTCATTAAGAATATTGTCTTTACTGTTTCTATGATCTAAATATTTGTGTTCTGCTGATAAAATTCCTTCCCAGAAGGAGATGTAAGTAAAGTCTACAGCTTCTTCTAATGGCCCAATAACAAACCAAAGTGTGATTCAACCAGAGTTTACCCTGGAAACCAAGGTGTTTATTGGGCTTCCTTATAGAGCATGAGCGACACATTACCTACAGAAGTGCGGGTGCTCCTCCCACAATAGGCCATACCTGGAAAGGCTTTACCAAGCAGGAATGAGGGCTTCCCCACAGCTTCATAGAAGCTCCTGCTTCCCATAGTCACCCTGAACTATATATTCTGTCTACCAGACCATGTGCAATTAAGACAGAGTAGCATCCACTAGGTGATAGGGAACAACTGGATTCCCAGATAAGGAAATAAACAGACAACAAGCCCATTCTAGACAACATTTTTGCAAGTTAGTACAGCTGAACTTCTCAAGATGGAGGTTACTTTGCTTGTGGAATAGTCACAGCATGCTGCCATAACATTAATATATTGAAATATAAACCAAAGTGATGGTATTAGGAGGTGGAGCTTTTTGTTTGAGAGACAATTAGGTCACATAAGCAAAGCCCTTGTGAACGGAATTAATGTTGTGTGAAAGTCCTGAAAAATGAGCATGCTGTAATTATAGGGTTCACTAAGGCAGGACAATTGCCTAGGTTTGGGAAAACCCAGGCTACATATTATTTTCCAGGTCAACCCAGGCTGCACAATAAGACTTGTCTCAAGCTACTGAACAAAGTTACTGAAAGTTGCCTTCTCGTGGTTGTCTTATATCACAGCATGCTGTTACCGTAGTGTCTCACGAATTGTAGCATATAAGATTATGTATTTACTTTGTCTTTCAATATATTTTTATTTCATTGCTTGAGGATTTCATACCTGTATACAATGTGTTTTGATCAAATCCGTTTCCAATCCCTTTCCTCCAACTGTTCCCAGAACTTCCCCTATGTTCCCCTCCCAATTTCATGTATTTGTTTAGTTTTTTAATTCATTGAATCTAATTCTGCCCTTATATGCATGGGTATAAGACCAACCACTGGACTTTCAGTGACCTACCCAGGCTGGCAGATATTTGGTGTAGCAGTGAATTAGTTAATCTGCTTTGGCTCCCAGTGGATTGAGTGCTGCACCTGCCCAAGAGCTCTGGATTCGCAGATGAAAGACACACAAACGCCAGCTAATTTTGATAAACTTAACTAGCTCAATGGTTGGACACTTCTAAACTTCTCTGCATCTAGCACACACTTCCCTCTAGTATTCCTGAGTTAACATCTTTTAAAATCTATATTTCATTTCTGCTACCCCAGACCCAATCCGGGGTCACTGTCCCTGAATCCTACATGTTGGCAGCCCTTTAAGTCTGTTCTCCTTGCTTGTTCTCATGGCCTTTTCCTGCCCTGGCAATCTAAAAGTCCTGCCTCTTTCTCCCTGCCCAGCCATTGTCTGTACCACAATTCTTTATTACCAATTGAAGTCAGCTGGGGACAGGAACCCTCAGCATCTGGAAGCATGGTTTTTGAGAGCCAAATTAAGACAAAGCATTACAACTAATCCCCAACAATTTGGGTTGTTTACATCTCCTATATATTATCTTATAACTACATCAGTTGTAAGTAGTACTATGCTTTGAGCTTTTCCTTTCCCTCGTGCTTTCTTCCACGTGTTTTTGTCTGCTGTTTTCCCCTCATTTTACTCGGAAGTATCCTAATTAGTTAGTGTGTGTGTGTGTGTGTGTGTGTGTGTGTGTACGCACGAAACCAGCATTATGAATTTATACTCACATTTAAACATATTCCACAGAAGAACAAGGTTCTTTCACTCTAGATTTTACGAACTACCCAGAGCAGATCCAAGTTTTCCTTTACAACTAATTAGTGGATGAAATAAAGTCTTTGTCACTTACAAGTGACTCTGGTTTGTATAATAATTTGAATGAATAGATAAACCATCCTTTATTGAGGCTATTGTCAAAAGTGAGCTAAAAGGAGAGTTTAGGAGGATATCTCAGCTGGGAAACAGAGCACCTTTGTGCACAAGGCCCCAAGTTCCGTGATAGAAACCACATAGACGCACAGGCCAGTAATCTCCACATTTGGAAGGTAGAAGCAAGAGGCTCAGAAGTTCAAGGTCATCTTTGGCCATTTGTTCTTGAGGACATTTAAAAGAAATTAAAAATTTAAAAAAATGATGATTTCTTTTTAAATTTAATATTGCTGTGAGTATTTTTAAAGCCTTGTCTTTGAAATATCCATAGCTACTATGCACTCACAAGCATTAGGAATATTTTATAAGCCCTGCTACCTGACAATCATCTTAAATTTCATAAGCCAATTCCCCCCTCAGATCCACACTTTGTAATTCCGACTGAAATGGAGGAATTTGCTGGATCCTCTGAAGGCAAAAGTTAAAATCACATTTGCAAAGTTATTTCCTTTTCATGAGGCCTGTTTTATTGAAAACTTGGACATTTAAATTAGGAAGGATTATCTATAATGATGTATTTGAAACTGGCAGTACTTAGAAATCCTTCACCCCAAAAAAGAGGAAAAATAATATTTTACTGCAAGTTGCTCCTTTCAGATATCAGTTTTTATTTCCCATGAAAAGAGGTAGAGCTGCAGAATTCCATTCCTCCACATTTCCCCACTGAGTGAGACTTAACAAGCACTGTAATTTTGTGTATAAAGTATTTCTTGCAACATGCGACAACACTGAAGTCTGGGTGACTGGCAGGAAATGGGGAAGGAGGCAGAAAGAGGTAAGAATGTGTATAAACTACTGAACCCAGGATTCCAAAATAAGTTAGCCAAAATGGCTGCAAGATCACCTGATCTTACCTTATCTCTAGCTGCCACTTTCCTGAAAGTCCCTGCAGGTATGTCTGACATTGACTTTAACACCCTTGTCTAGATATAAGAGTCGTAAAGTATGCATGTGGTGGATCTTTGTAAGAGTTATTGCTTATTGACATTTTTTTGTAAGCTGGGAACCAGGCTAACACAAAAAAGTCTTTAGTTCTCTTGGGGATAGTTAACTATCCCCAACAAACAAAGTTAACTTTGTTTGTTTTAGTTGAGAAGCCTTTATATTCATAACTAGGTGAAGAATACAAGCACCAAGATATTCCAAAGTGCTGAATTGACAGACACTAACAATACCCTCACTGAGACATGGTGCACACCTGTTAGTCCAGCACTTGGGAGGTACAAGAAGTAGGATCAAAGTGAGGCAAGGTAACTCTGCCTCAAAAAAGGTTATTTTAAGCCAGTAGTGTGCACAAGTTTCTTTCTTCATGTATTTTCCCCGACTAGTCATTTTAAATTATTGATATTATATAATAATATTATTGATATTATATGATAATTATGTGCATATATGCATAGTTGTACATGTTACTGTGCACATGTGGAGGTCAGAGAAAGCCCAAACCAAATAAGTCAATAAAGTAAGTAAAGTAATGAATCTGATGAATCTGAGCAGGTGTGGTGGTTCGCATAGGTATGGTCCCATAGACTCTTTGAAAGCTTAGCCCATAAGGAGTGGCAATATGAGAAGGCATGGGCTTGTTGGAGCAGTTGTGGCCTTGTTGGAGGAAGTGTGTCACTGTGGGGGTAGGCTTTGAGGTCTCCTACGATCAAGCTATATCCAGTGCGGTACCATCTTCTTCTGCTGTCTACAGATCAAGATGGAGTACTTTCAGCTCCTTCTCCAGCACCGTGTCTGCCTGCATGCTGCTCTGTTCCTCACCATGATGATAGTGGACTAAACCTTTGAAATTGTCAGCCAGTACCAATTAAATGTTTAAGAGTTGCTGTGGTCCTGGTGTCTCTTCATAGCAATTAAACCCTAAGACAAGTTGCTTACTGCTTTTGGAGGCACATATGATGCAAAAGCTTTCTTGAACAATGTTTTGGCATATTGCTATATATTATTTTTTCTTAATTTAAAAGTGTTAGTGGATAGGTATTATGCACACAGATGATCAGAGAAGCTGGCATATCTACTACACAAATTTGTCATTTTGAGAGGGAATAATTCAAATCCTACTATTTTTGAGATACAATCGTCAGCCACAATGCCTTACTATTTATTATTACAACCACTGATGTATACTCTTCCACACAGCACAGATCACTGGTCTTGTCTAGGGCACCGCTACTCTTGGGACCCACCCTCCTTTTGTAACTGCTTCCATCTTCCTCTGTAACTGTTATGGTATGCTCTTCTTCAATGGCACTGACAGATACAAGAGAGTACAGTGTTTGTCCCTTATGCCTATATTGTTCCACTCAATGTAATATCCTCTAAGCTCATCCATGCTGCAAATGACGAGAGTTTGTGCTTTTTAATGGGTGAATAGTATTCCATTGTTTGATGTTTGATATCTTCTTTATTCATTCACCCATCAGTGGACAGCTAGGTTAATTTCATATGTTGCCTACCATCTGGGAGGGCTTTGTTTTGTTTTGTTCTCATTTTACATATTGAGTTCAGTTTCTTTGCATACTCATATTAGAACTGCTAAGTCATATTGTAATTCTATTTCTTGTACTTAAAGGAAAGAACAATCAGTTTTCTATGATGAAATCAACAACCTGTTTTCTATATGGTTGTACTAATCTGCATCCTAATCAATAGTGTGTACAGGTTCCTTTCTTCATATCTTTGCCAGCACTACTAATCTAAAGATTATTATTATTAATAATTATATTATAATTAAATATTCTACTGTGAACATGTGGGGTCAGAGAAAACTGTGTGGAGTTACTCTCTCATTTCACTTTTCTGTGGGTTCTGGAGATCAAACTCAGCTCATCAGGATTGTGCTTTGACCCCATGAGCTATCACCACCCCACTTCTTATTATGGTCTTTGTTTTTAGACTGTGTCTCACTGTATAGCCCAGGTTGGCCCTGACCTCCTGTAGAAACTTCACCCCTTCTCCCAAATTCTAGGATTAGAGGCATGCACCTGGCCATCCTCAGTCTTTCTGCTAATTACCATTCCTACTGGAGTGAGGTGACCTCTCAAGTTTTGTTTTCAAGTATAATTCCAAGTAACTATAAATTCTCCATAATTAGTTTTTGCCTTTGATTTGTAATTTTATTCCATGATAGATTTTGTTTTTAAAACAGTTTTGGGGACTTATTTTATGGATGAATGTGTAGTCTGTCCTGAAGAACATTTCAGGTGAGTTAATGAGAAGGCTGCATGTGACTGTGTGATTCAACACTGGACGGTGTTCTGTATGTGTTTGCAGGATCTCTCTCTCTCTCTCTCTCTCTCTCTCTCTCTCTCTTTCTCTCTCTCTCTCTCTGTGTGTGTGTGTCTGTGTGTGTGTTCACAAGCACATGCACATGCAGGTCCTGGCTACCACTGTACTAGAGTGTTTCTTTCTTAGAATCTAATTCTTGTTCTTGTTTTGTGTGCTTGTGTTCATCTAGAGGATCCCATAGCTCATTCCCTGGGGACAAACAGAAATGAATTCTAGGACAAACAAACTGAAAAAAAAAAACAGCTTTATCCCTTTAGAAGGGGAGACCATCAAGGTTGACAGTCTGATAAGTCAAGTATAGATTGAATTCTTTATAGCTCCCTGAGTCCTTGCCAGTCCTCTATTGGTCTTGGTGAGATAATTATGCCCATACCTTCCTGCCATTTCTCCTCAAAATATCTTCTAAGAGAAATAAGTATGGTCTCAGGGAACCCTCTTCACCCTTTCAGTTTGTCTGTGTCCTTCTTGTTGGGTATATGTGTGTACACATTTATTATGTTTTCTTGTTGAACTCATTATTCTTAACATTATATGTTAATAATAACCTTGTCTGTATTATAGTTTTGAACTTTAAAATTATTTCTTTGAGGTGTGTCATCCTGGATCCAAGCTTTCCCTGCTCCTCTGGGTTTCTGTTAGTGTGGGGTTTGTTTTTTATCTTTTACCTCTAGTCAGCACATCTTCAGTATTGAATTTAATTTCATGTAGGCACCATACAATTGGACTACGTTTATTCTTATGTTTCTAATTTTACCCCTTTGAGTAGCATATATGTTTCTCTCTCTCTCTCTCTCTCTCTCTCTCTCTCTCTCTTATTTATTTACTTATTTGCATTTTAGGGATAAGGTGTTGCTACATATCCCAGCCTGACTTATCTTTATGACGCCTATATATCCTCGAGTTCAGTCTTCCTGTGTCTGCTTTCTTTAAGCTGAGATTATAGACATATACCACCACATTTACTAGCCAGCATACACACTTTTCTTGGCAACTTAATTCACTTGCACTTGAGACTATTATTGACACATAGTGGCTTACCTTTGCCACTGTGTTAATGGTTGCCGAATAACCTTTGTTCTTCTTACTCTTTCGTTGTCTTTGTCTGTGGCCTGGCACTTTCTGCAATGATTCTATTTAAATTCTTTTTCATTTGTGTGTCTGCTTTACCAGAGCATTCCACATTTTCACAATGACAACCAGCTTCCTTTCATGTCTAGATTTAGAATTCACTTAGATATCATCATAATACTGGCCTAGTGGCAGCGAGTTTTCTTAGATTCCCTTGCCTGAGGAAAAAAATATTATTTCTCCTTCATGCCTGGAGAGTACCTGTGATGAGCACATGGAGTAATGGTCCACTTCCTTTTCTTTAAACATTCTAGATATATCATTTCATTTTCTCGTGGAACAAAGTCTCTTCTAAGGAATTTCCTACAGTTCACAGATAATTCTCTGGTGTCTGAGCTGCTTTTCCAGTTGCTGCAATAAAATAACCTGATGAAAGCACCTTAAGAGAGAAGGCACTTATTCTGAGCACAGATGAAGTGTGCAGTTCATCATGGTAAGGAAGGGAAAGTGGCAGGAACGTAAAAAGTGTCTGGTCTCACTGCACCCACAGTTAGGAACAGGGTGAAGAATGTTTGTGCTCAGATCAGCTTCTTTCTATGGAGTTCAGGAATCAAGGCACAAGAGCACTGCCACCCTCATCTCTGATGGATTCTTACATCTCAATTAACCCAGTGAACACCATTCTCACAGGCATCACCAGGGGCTAAATAATCCCACACAGGCTGCTTAGAGGTCTGTCTCCTAGGTGATTCCAGCTCCTGTCAAATTGACAACAGAAACAACCACACCTAATATGTGAGTTGATACTTTTTCCCTGTTCACTTAGAATTCTCTGTCTTCTGATTTTGGAGAGGACATCTTTGGTTTGAATCTAATTGACATTCTTTGGGCAAAACAGATCTGGATACCCAGGCCCATCTCTCTATCTCTCAAGACTTGGGGAGTTTTCTGTTATCATTTTATTTAATGTGATTTCTGTTTCTTTCTCCATCTCTCCTCCTGCGGAATTTGGGTAATGCAAACATTTGCTCACCCAGTGTTTGCCCACAGATGTCACAGCCTTTCTTTCCTCATTCCCCTCCTTCTGGTATGCATCTCTTTGTTAGATTTTTCATTCTGGTTTTGAATTCCTTTTCATAATTCATTGTCTATATTCTCATGTCACTTTCTAAACTTCCTTAAGATTTATTATTTTGGTTATGCATGTTTTCTGTTTGGAGTTTTGTGACAGGAGGATTACTGACTTTAATTATTCCTTAATATTTTATGTTTCTTGTGCACCTGCATTAATATCTGTGCATTTAGAGGAGGAGTTGCCTTTATGGTTTTTCCCCTGTGGAGACTTTTATTTTGTGCATGATGTGTGCTAGCCTGTTGGTTGTATATGCTATGCTTTGATTCATTCCATTTATCTATCTATCTATCTATCTATCTATCTATCCATCCATCTATCTCCTAAACACTGTCCTCCCTCCCAGTCTCCCACTCATAGAATGTTTCCTCTCATCCCCATTCCCCTTCTCCTCTGAGAGGTTGGGGTCCCCTGGTATCTCCCCACTCTGGTGCATCAAGTCTCTGTAGGCTTAGACATATCCTCTCCAATGGAAGCCAGACAAAACAGCCATGGAGACTGGGCTGCACATATGCTACATATGTACAGAAGGCTTTAGTTCAGCCCATGTATGCTCTTTGGTTGGTGGCTCAGTCTCTGAGAGCTCCCAGCAGTCCAGGTTAGTTTACTCAGTTAGTCTTCCTTGTAGTTTCTATCCCCTTCATGGCCTTCAATCCTTCCCCTAACTCTTCTGTAAGAGTGCCCAACCTCTGTCCAATGTTTGTATCCAATGGCTGTGGGTATCTGCATCTGTTTCAGTCAGATACTAGGTAGGGACTCTCAGAGGTCAGTTATGCTAGGCTCCTCTCATGCATGTCCTTTTGGGTCTGGTTTGCCTCACTCAGGATGATATTTTCTAATTTTATTTACTTGCTTGCAAAATTCATGGTGCTCTTGCTTTTAATTGCTTAATGGTATTCCATTGTGTAAATGAACCAAATTTTCTGCATCCATTCTTTGGTTAAAGTACATTTGGGTTGTTTTCAGTTTCTGGCTATTACAAATAAAGTTGCTATGAACATAGTGCAGCACATGTCCCTGAAGTATGGTGGAGAATCTTTTGGGTATATGCCCAGAAGTGGCATAGCTAGGCCTTTAGTTAGAACTATTTCCAATTTTCTTAGAAACCACCAGATTGATTTCCAGAATGGTTGTACAAGTTTGCAATCCCACCAGCACTAGTGGATTATTCCCTTTTCTCCACATCATTGCCAGCATGTGCTGTCATTTGAGTTTTTGAACTTAACCCTTCTGATTGGTGTGAGGTGTAATCTCAGGGTCCTTTTGATTTGCATTTCCTTAATGATTAAGGATGTTGAATATTTCTTTAAGATTCCTCTGTTGAGAATTCTATGTTTAGTTCTGTATCCTATTTTTAATTGTGTTATTTGGTTTTTTGGAGTCTAATGTCTTGAGTTCTTGATAAATTTTGGATATTAGCCCTCTATGGGATGTAGGATTACTGAAGATCTTTTCCCAATCTGTAGGCTGCCATTTTGTCCTATTGATAGTGTCCTTTGCCTTACAGAAGCTTTTCCATTTCTTATTTATGAGCCATTGGTGTCCTATACCAATGCATTTAAGGCTATTTCCCACTTTCTCTTCTATTAGATTTTGTGTATCCAGTTTTCTGTTGAGGTCCTTGATCCACTTGGATTTGAGTTTTGTGCAGGGTAATAAATATGGATCTATTTGCATTCTTCTACATGCAGGCATTCAGTTAGACCACCCCCATTTCTTGAACATGCTTTCTTTTTTCCATTTTGTCAAAAATCAAGTGTCCATAGGTGTATGGATTTATTTCTGGGTCTTTGATTCAATTCCATTGTTCAACCTATCTGTTTTTGTAGCAATACTATGCAATTGTCTTTTTTTTTTAAATTACTATCTCTCTGTAGTACAGCTTGAGAAGAGAAATGATAATACATCCAGAAGTTCTTTGTTATTCAGAATTGTTCTACATACCCTGGGGTTTTTGTTTTTCCATATGAAGTTGAGACTTGCTCTTTCAATGTCTGTAAAAACAATTGTATTGAAATTTTAATGGGAATAACATTGAATCTGTAGATTGCCTGTAGAAAGATGGCCACTTTTACTATGCTAATCCTACCTATCTATACTCATAGGAGATCTTTCCGTCTTCTGACATCTTCTTCAATTTCTTTCTTCAGGGACTTGAAGTTACTGTCTTATTCTCACTTGGTTGGTTAGAGTTACACCAAGTGATTTTATATTATTTGTGGCTACTGTGAAGGATGTTGTTTCCCTAATTTCCTTTTGAACCCTTTTATTATTATTATAAAGGAGGGCTACTGATTTCTTTGAGTTAATTTTATATCCAGCCACTTTGCTCAAGTTTATCTGCTGTAAGATTTTCTGGTAGAACTTTGGGTGTTGCTTATGTATGCTGTCATCAGTAATACCTTGACTTCTTCCTTTCCAGTTTGTATCCCCTTGATCTCCTTTTGTTGTCTTATAACTCTGGCTACAACTTCAAGTACTATATTGAATAGACAGGGAGAAAGTAGGGAGCATTATCTTGTCCCTGAAGTTAGTGGGATAGCTTTAATTTTTTTCATTTAATTTGATTTTGGCTATTGGCTTGTTGTATATTGCTTTTACTGTGTTTAGGTATGTGCCTTAACTCCCTGATCTCTTTAAGACTTTTAACATGAAGGGATGTCGGATTTTGTCAAAGACCTTTTCAGCATCTAATGAGCTGATCATGTGTAATTTTTTCCCCAGTTTGTTTATATAATGGATTACTTTGGTGGATTTTCATATATTGAACCATCCCTGCATCGCTGGGACAAGGCCTACTTTAGCATGGTGAATGATGTTTTTGATATGGTCTTGGATTAAATTTGCAAGAACTTTATTGAGTGTTTTTGCATCAATATTTATAAGCAAAATTGGTCTGAAGTTCTCTTTTTTTGTTGTTGTTGAGTCTTTGTGTAGTTCAAGTATCAAGGTAACTGTGGCCTCATAGAATGAATTACATAGTGTTCCTTAAGTTTCTATTTTGTGTAATATTTTGAGGAATATTTTTATTGGCTCATCTTTGAAAGTCTGGTAGAATTCTGCAGGAAAACAATCTGGTCCTGGGCTTTTGTTTGCTGGGAGACCTTTAATGACTGCTTCTATTTTCTTATGGGTTGTAGGACTGTTTAGATACTTTACCTGGTCTTAATTTAACTTTGGTAAATGGCATATGTGGAGAAAGTTATCCATTTTGTTTACATTTTCCGGTTTTGTGGAGTACAGGCTTTCCAAGTAAGACTTAATGATCTTTTTAAATTTCCTCAGTTTCTTTTGTTATGTTTCCCTTTTCATTTCTGATTTTACTAATTTGGATACTGTGTTTGTGGCATTTAGTTAGTTTGGCTAAAGGTTTGTCTATCCTGTTAATTTTTTTGAAAGAGCCAGCTCTTCATTTTGTTGATTGTATTATTCTTTGTTTCTAATTGATTGACTTTAGCCTTGAGTTTGACTATTTCCTGTGATATATTTCTCTTGTGTCTGTTTGCTTCTTTTTGTTCTAGAGCTTTCAGAAATGCTGTTAAGTTGCTAGTATGAGATTTCTCCAATTTCTTTATGAAGGCACTTAATGCTATGAATTTTTATCTTTGCACTGCTTTCATTGTGTTCCATAAGTTTGGGAATGTTGTGCTTTTTATTTTCATTGAATTCTAGAAAGTCTTTATTTCCTTCTTTATTTGTTCTCTGACCAAATGATCATTGAATAGAGGGCTTTATCTTTTTAAGATCTCTTTGGAGGATCATATCTCTGACCCAACCATAAAGGTTTGATGTTTCTGTTTTGCTTATGTTGGTTTGTAAAGAAGTTAAGCAGTGCCAGATATATTTAGTTCTTTGTCTAGCAGAAACATGATCATAAGTTCTGAAAAGGTGTCTTTCCTCCTAGAAAGTTTAGTTAGAAATTTGTTCAGGCTTTGCTTAAATATATATTTGAAGGCATTTGTTATATTGGACTTTCTTCCTCTCATTGGAATGTCTGGGTTAACCCAAAACTACTTTTAAAACCTAGCTGACTATATGTTTCACCAATCTGTCTGTTTCTTCATGCTGATCTTAAGGTTATGGATACACACAACCTGTACTTGGATGGCATACTCTCAGTACTGAGAATATGAAAAGTGACCTTAGCATTTCTGCCATGTTCCTTTGCCTTCCTGTCAGCACATACTGCACCGGGTGAACAGCACTAGCTTTTTTGGTGAGATGAGCACCGATTTGTGTTTTAGCTTTCCTTGCTAAAGAGTAACTCATTTTGGTCCCAGCCACTTGTAATTTTTCCCTCATTCAATGTATGCATGTGTGATGCCCATATTTGTTCAGTTTATCATCTTTCTACTCTGATATCAATATTTTTGAATCATTGTCATAGATCTTCAGAGCACCCCATTGCTAAGAACATTGCATGCTGAATACAACACAGTGTGCCACCTGTAGCCAAATTCCTGATAGTAGATACTGATGATTTGGGAGGTTTTTTGAAACAGATACTGTATACGCTGTTCAAAAACTGTGGACTTCTCACTTGGGCCCATAGTATCTAGATGAATATGTAGAGATCTGGCTGTGCTCTGCTGGAAGGCAACATCTACAGTGTGAAACTCTGCTGCTCATGCTGTGCCCTATCCTGGGTGTCTCAATTTTATTCATCAGTCTTTGGATCCACATTGGATGTGAATGTAGTGGTAGAATTGTCTCTACATTTGTACAAGTAGATGCCACCAATTGTCCAGCACCAAACAGGAGGCAAGACTGGTAACTGCTTTCTTCCTACAAGGCAAAATGTAAAACAAAAGTTATCAAGGTAGATCTGGAACATATGGGCCCATATGGGCACACCATGATATTGCAGAGAAGTATCTGAAGAACAATGCCTAAGAACTCAGAAAATAAACCAGGTTAAGGCAGTATGTAGAATATTCTAGAGACCCTGGCTCCCCTTCCCCCCATCTCTCTATCAGACCACTGAAACAATGGACTCTGGGGAATTCCCAAGGTATCTCATGTTGGAAGAAGGCTGGGCCACTGTAAGAATGTTCTCCCAGGAATAGATTTTACAAAGTTCTGATAACTAGTCAGACTATCTTGCAGAAAAGACTGGAGCTAAAATGATGATTCTATACGTGCAAGAAACACCTTGACCAGCCTACCTTTCCACAAATGTTTCTTGCCCTCTGTTAAACCAAAGCCTTACCTAGTGCAGTTATTGTTCCTCTTTGTTTACTCCTCTTTCTAGTGTCGTCACATCGGACAGAATCCTTTATTGCCCGTTTAACAGCGACTCTGCTTTCTACTTTGATTTTTATTTTCTGTGATAAAACATTCTGGCCAAAAGCAACATGAGGAGGAAAGGACATTTTGGGGGAGGGGCGGGAAGGCTTATGTTTCCCATCTTGGTCCATCATTGAAAAAAGCCAGGGCCAAGAACTCAAGGCAGGAACATGGAAGCAGAGACTGAAGCAGAGACCAGAACAAAACACTGCTTGCTCCTTATGGCTTGGTCAGCTTGCTTTTATATATAACCTAGGATCACATGACCAGGGTTGGCACTATCTACTGTGGGCCAGGCTCTCCCACACCAATCATTAATCAAGTAAATGTTCCACAGACTTCCCACAGAGTATTCTGATGGGGACATTTTCTCAATTTAAGTTCCAGCTTTCCAGAGGACTCCAGCTTGTGTCAAGTTAACAAAAAACAAAACAAAACAAACAACAACAACAACAAAAACCTAACCAGGATAACTGGTTTATTAAGGACTGGTGGCCCAGTCATGTTGAATGGAATGCAAAGGGCCAGGGTTTGACCTGGACAAATGTGGTAGTTACAAGTCTTGGAAAGTAATAATCATTTTCCAGAAGACTCCTCACAATATTACTTAAATCTTGAAATAGAGTATACTCCTTGGCTTCTCTTTAGTTCAACCCCCGGAGCACACAGCCACTAAGACTCAAAGGTTTTCCAGACCTTCTAGGTTGGTCTCAGCTGTGGTCAGCAAATGGCTGTTTTGGAGATGCCAAGACCCATTTCATTCTGCATTTGAGGAGACGTCAGAAACCTCTGCTAAAGGCAGAGATGACGAGGAGGGTCTATGTGTCTACAGGCTCATCCTCGCTCTGGAGGTGGAGGCTCCAGGGCCTGGGGTTTGAGGCTTCCAGCCTGAGCCACAAACTTTGGGCCAATCAGCGCGGCCCGGTGGCCTGGTCGCTCCACCGCTCCGGCCGCGCCTGCCCCGGTCGAGGAGGGGCCAGGCCGCGGGGAGCCGAGGAGGGAGGTGGGGATTCTGGGAGTCCAGCTCATTTCCTCCTCCCGGCCGCCCCTGGCCCGCACCCCATCTCCACGTGCGGCGCCTCCGGAAAGCGGCCGAGCAGCGGAGGATGCTGGGCATGTACGTACCAGACAGGTTCGCCCTGAAGTCGTCCCGGGTTCAGGACGGGATGGGGCTTTACACCGCCCGCCGCGTGCGCAAGGTGGGTGAGCTGCCCGCGCAGGCCGCGCCACGTCCCAGGGCCTGCGGGGAGCGCGGGCCTGTAGGGAACGGGTGTCCCGGCTGCCCTTCGCGGCTGTGGCGAGAGGCTCCCATGGGCTGCAGTCTCCTCCAGCCCAGCGCCGCGCGGCTCCTGAGTTCTGAACAGTCGGCAGTCTGCTCATAACCCTCACTTCTTGTGCAGATGGGTCCTAGCAACTTGCAGCCCAGTGCAGGCCCGGGAGCCTCAGAAAGGAGGCCTTCCCCATTGCCATCCTGGGGGTGATATCTGTATCTTCGGCCTATTTTCTTGGCGATTTTGAATTTTATTCTGGCATTGGATCATCTTCCAGAACTGCACTGGCATGCGATCAGGTTAAGCGCAGGTTACCCTTGTAGTGTGTGATGACGCACTACAGATGTTGCCTGTTCCTTGTAGAGATGTAGAAGACAGGTTACCAGAACACTCCAAATCTTAAGTTACAGTTTTAGAACTTAGTGGCTTGAGCTATTGTGGGTTAGCAGATTTGAAACGAACTAGAGGAGGCAGGGCAGAAGCACCCAGAGTAAGCAGAGTAAGGTTCACTGAGCAGGGTCCATGCTTGGTACTTTGTCCATATATATCATTTGACTTTAGTATTGATTCTAAATCAGTATCTCTGGAACCAACTGGATCTCCCTCAGTATTCTCTGGAACCAACTTTTAGTTATCATTTAAGAGGTGAGCAGACGAATTCTGCAGTTAGACAACCTGTCGAGTTAATGAATAAGCTTCAAACCCAAGGTTTCTGAACGGAAAACATATGCTCTATCTAGACCATTCTGTTATGGAACAAGATGCTTTATAAACCTTGCCTCTGACACGTTCCCGGCCTCTCCTTCTCTCTGTTTTTGCTTTGCTTTGTTAGCAGATACTTAGACAAGCAGAGCTTCAGAGGGTAACACGTGAACATAGCTCTGGGTTCACAGCATGACCTACAAGACTTTTCCTTAGTTCAAGTGGTGAAAAAAAACCACATATTAAATGTAGTCAAACAAAACACAGGAGTTAATACTTCATTCAATTTGGTGATGTGTTGGATGGATGTTATCAAATGACCAAAAGTCAAAATCAGCAAGCCATCATCAAATGATTCCCATGTACCATTAACATTATGCTTCTGATTTTAGTCTTATAGCATGAGAAACTCCTAAATGGACTTTTCTTGAAGGTTCTATAGTTAAGAATCATTTTGTGCTCATGAATAGGAGGGCACCAGATAGTCAGGTGTTCAAAAGTAAGAATTGCTGCATAATCCTTCTTTTGCTTTCCTCAGACCATTTTTGGTAGTTGGGCATTGTCCTTGGCATGTTCACGTCCTTGTGTTGGGAGTACTACTTGGCACGGGATGGGGTATCTCGAGTCACACTGCTGCAGCATTGCTAGGCATTCATCTCCTGCTGCTATAACTTGAACAAGCCCACATATTTTCACCCAGATCACATCTAGTTTACTGCGATGACCATGCAGAATATGGCTTGCAGAAACCCAGACTGTTTTTGACAGAGTTATTATTCCAAGATATTCAATCCCAAGGTCGTGGCAAGCTTCACTGCTACCCGTACATCCGCTTTTTCCTGCCCTGTACACCAAGGACAAAACTGAAGTCACATGGCAGATTTTAACTGAACTGTAAGATGAAGCTGAATGTTGTACATGCCTAACCTATTTTACCATGTCTCATCTCTTAATTATTTTCCAAGTCACCCATGTAAATCTTTCCTGAATATATTTCAAGAGGTCTGAGACTATAACAGCTGTGATTGGAGCTATGTTAGGGACCTCAATTAAAAATGCTCATGTTCTTCTAAACAGATTGTGAGATTTACCACATTCGACCATGTGTTGCCAACAACAGATGTTATAGCATACTTTTATAGCAGGTCTGCTTTTGTGTGTGTGTGTGTGTGTGTGTGTGTGTGTGTGTAAAAATCTTCTGTTTTACAAAGTGATTGAGATTCAAGTTCTCTGTTGATTTAAAGTTCAGAGACCAGAATCCAGAATGGACTTGGGGAAGTCTCCCGAGAAACACAGAAATGCCATATTTGTACCTTCGACAGGTTGGTTGGGATACCCTTTCCAAAGGCACTCCTTATTTCTTACTTCTCATGAAAAACTATTAATGAAAATATGTTTACTGCTCAATTTGTAAAAAGTAGAATAAATATGTAAAGGTAAGTTGAAAGTGTGAAGAGTGGAGGGACATATGTGACTAAAAGAAAACAAACCAACAAACCAACAAACCCAAAAGAGAAGAGCAAGCAGAGGAAAGATTACCATGCTAATACTGGAAGACTAGAATTGCGTGTACTGATGTGTTTTGCTGATTACTTTTGAAGGTGACCCCTCTAAATAGATTTTTATCTTAGGGCTGAACCTCTGCCAGTAGATGTTTATTACATTTTCTGGTGGCTGATGGTCACTAATCTGGAAATAGAATCACTGCAGTGACACTGCTACCCTGTTTATACAGTCAGGTGTCACCATGGGGACCCTGTGAGGCCTTATGTTTCCTGCTGTGCTTACAGACTTTTAAAGATACATCATAGATCCATTAAACTGATGCATTCACTGAAACTTTGCATTTTGCTTCTGTGATGATAGCAGCTACCAATAATTAATTTGTTTATAATTTAACATAGCTTGGCTAATGAGACATGTATGAAGCTGTTGAAATTTTTAGGAGCTATCCATGTTAGGAGATGGAGGGTAAATTAGGGTACTTTTCTCAGTTCTTACTGAAGCCACACAGTGAAGCCCTGCTTCCTAGGTGACCCAGAACTGATGCTAGGGCAAAGCCTATCCATACTAAGGTGGTTCATCAGATTTGAACTCAGGTCATTCCATGTGTGAGTTGAGCATCTCTAATGTAAAATTTGAAATGTTCCAAAATGTGAAACATTTTGTATGTCTATATGATACCAGAAAGGGAACATACTTAGGATTGTATGAAATCACCTTCAGAGAGTGTGTAAAGTGAATATGAAACATGAACTCTCTATTTAGATGGCTTTCATCCACAATATTTATATATCTATCTGTCTATGTATGTATAGCTATAGAATACCCTCCCCTGAAATGTGGAATACAGAACACTTGGTTTTTCATAGACCAGGTTAGGAATACTCAGTTGGCTTGCACTCTTTCTATTAAAAAGGCATTTTCTCTCTAATCATAAAATGTTAATGCACTTAAATACAAATATTATTTTACTGTATTATTATTTTTATATAATATATAAATATATAGCATAAATGATATATGAGAATATATGAAATATAAATATATAATATATAAAGTATTTAAACATAATATAATAATATATGATAATATACTATTATTTGACCTAAAAATGGAACATTTCTCCTTCAGCAGTAGCCTGTGAATAATTCCTCTAATTTATCTATATTATCTACATTGGCTCTTGTTACTATAATTATTTTAGCAGTGTTTTTTTTTTTTTTAACTAGGCCATGTTAACTGTGTAAAATAATGGGTTTCGTTGTGGTGTTTTCATGCATGGACATCATATACTTTGACTACACTCTCCTTTGTCCTTTCTTGACCCTTGACTTTCGCCACTGATTTTCATTTTCCTAAATAAACCTGCTTTTACTTTGATGTCTTAGTTTTTTTGTTTTTAGTATAGATGTGGCATATGAAAGCACACATGTGATACTCATCTTTCAGGGCTTGGCTTGTTTCATGCAGCACTATGGTCTCCAAATTCCATTGATTTGCCCACAGATTATATAATTTCAATGTGCATGGCTGAAAGAAAAACTCCAATGTGAGTGTATGTGTATATTAATTAATTAATATGTCACGTTTTCATAATTTGTGTCTCTTTATTGGCATAAATAAAGCAGGCTGATGGCATAATTTGGCTAGTACCAACAGCTCTTTTATCGTGATTATACATTCCATAAGAAGTTGTGCCGTAATATTTATGTCATATTGCACGCAGTCATTTAAACACTACATGCTAGGTTCTATCCTAGACACTTGAGTAGAACAGTGAAGAAATTCATGTTCTGGCTGTTGAGCAGCTTCACTATGTAGTAGGCAAATCGTATCCTGTACTAGAACTTGGTAAGTACTGTAGAATAACAGTAGGCATACAGCTGGGGCTGGTTGGCTGGGACATAAGTGAGGAATGTTATAAATTAGCTAATTTTCATTAAAGTGAGATTTGAACAGTGGTTTGAAGGATGGTAGAAAACCAGCCAAATATATTTCCAGGGGAAGAACATTCTGGCTAGTGACCATGTTAGTCTAAAATCCTGAGACAGGCAAACTTGCTATTGCCTGTTGGTTTACAAGGAGATTGGTATGGCATTCTAAGAATGAGCCAGGACAGATCCTCCAATACCTTCAGGCTGTATGACTTAACAAAGGGAGGGTACTTGAAGGAGAGCCACATTTCCTAGAGCATTTCATGCAGCTGGAGACTGGCATTAATATGAATGTATTAGAGACCTACCTGTATAGGAGGGCTGCATTTTACCAAGGATTACTCTGGCTGCAGCTTTGAGTGTACTCTGTCATGGAAAAACTGTATAAGAGATTTACTAGGATTTTTTTGGCTGTGATCTATGGGAGCCAGTGAGATTCAGACTAAGTGACAGCTCTGACTGTATTCTGAAGGCAGAGGGGACAGAATATGGTAGTCTGAAAAAGGACAGGCGTGATCAGGGCAGTTTCCAATGGCTTAGCCTGAGATCCTGAAAGAACTGGGCTGTTAGTCAGAAACTGAGACGAGGAGTTTGTGTGGAGCAAGTTTGAAGAGATGGATGATTGTAGATTAGCATGAGTTCCATCTCAGGCTTGGTTTTGAGATGTCTGTTAGGTAAGTGTGATATGTCAGAGGCATCAAGATGAAAATATACTTGCCCTACGTCCCACATCTATTCATTATTGTCATATATCTTATTTGGGTGTAAACTTTACAGTTACAAACTTTGTGTTTAGATCATGCCTCTTAGAAGAATAAAAGACAAAAGAAGGCTCATTGTTATTTACTGTGTTAGTTACTGCATGCGCACGCGTGTGCGTGTGTGTGCATGCGTGCGTGTGTGTGTGTGTGTGTGTGTGTGTGTGTGTGTGTGATAAAACATGCACAGAAGTGACTTATAGGAGGAATTTATTTTGGCTTATAGTTCTAAAGATAGAGTTCATAATGGGGGCAGGCAGCCAGAGCAGGACACTTAGAGACACACTGAGAAGGTAGAGAAAGTAAACTGTAAGTGGAGCAAGGCTATATTCTCAAAGCTCACCTCCAGTGATTGATTTCTCATAGCAAGGCTATATCTCCTAAAGGTTCCACAGCCTCCTCAAGCAGTGCCACCAGCTGGGTACCACGAGTTCAAATACAATATTTTTCCTTCAAACTGTCACATTCTACCCCTTGGCCCTCATAGGCTCATGATGCAAAATGGATTTAATTGATTGTCAAATTTCCCATAGTCTCTAACAATCTCAAGAAGTTCAAAGCCCAAAGATTCTTCTGATACTCAAAGCAACTTCTTAAGTGTGGATCCCTGTTGAATTAAAAAAAAAAAAAAAAAGAGTTATTTATTTCTAACATATACTGATAGAAAGAATACTGAAGGTATACTGTGGAAATTCTGGAATAAAGTAAGACCAAAATTCAGGAGAGCAAATATCAAATCCTGTAGCTCTAACTCCACAGGTTAAGACTTTAGTTTTAAAGGAGTTAGATGTCTCTGCCCCCTCCAGCTTTGCTTCCTGCAACATACATCTTTTATTGGGCTGGTTCCACTGAAACTCAGGTTTATCCTTCACGCCTTTATGTAATGGCATCTTACAGCCTCCTGGGTTCTGAGAGCCTTCTTGAAAGGACTCTGACCCTGTCATTCTATTACCTCATCTCAGCAGCTCGTTTAAACCATAGAGGTCGAATCTCCAACCCCACCCTCTTGCATTTTTCATGTCTACAAAGCCATGTCTGCATAAATAATAAGCTGTTTTCCTGTAGATAACAATGCCATGTTTGCTTGCCTACTTGGGATGGACATTGGCTCCCTTAAACTTTACATTAGCGATGGCTTTTGTATGTTAAAGCAGTTCCTGGGAACTTTACACCTCTTAGGTTTTCTCTTTTCATAGATTAGACACTCATCTGGATGGGGTCTTGCCCTGTGGATACCCTTCCTTTCATTCTAGTGCAGAGCCGGCATCTCCTTAATGGTACTAATCTCTTTTAACAATCACAGCCTCTACTCCAGTATATGTCTAGGGTATAGCAGTAATCTTCCTAGTGCTATTTTTTCTCTACAAATTGTATTTGGTATTTATTTCCCTCTCTTGCTCATTTTCATTGTAGATATGCATCAGAGTGACCCGTAATAACCGTGCTACGGATGATTACATCATAAAGCCTTCCATCAAAGAGCTAATCCTTTCAGATTTAGCCCTGGGAAAGTTCTTAGGGCATGGGTAGAAGGCAGTCATGTTCTTTACTAAAATATTAGGACCGGCCTCCAGTCAAGCGGGTAATATGTGATTCTGAAGTTTCACAAGCCAGGCAGGCCACTACGGTATGCATGACTCTGGTACCACTGTCCTCCTCTGTTCCTGAGTAAAGCATACAGCTGCCATTCTAGTTCTCAGTTCCACACTTTTTATCCTAGTTCATTTTACTTAATGGGGTTTTATAGTTTTTCCTCTTAAACCATGTGTGCAGTTTTCCCTCTGAATCTGTATATGAAAGTTGCTGTTCTTTTACCCTGAATGGTTTAAATGACTTTCAATGTTTTTCATTTGTTTTTCCAGTTAGTGGATATTTTCTCAAGGTCTCATTTGATTGTTTATATTGGTTGTTGCTGTTTTATAGATAACATTTTAGTGCAACTGGGAGTCCTGCCAGGTCTCTTGGTTTGTCTCTAGAGCTCAGAGAGTTTTTTAGAGTATGTCTAGGCTCTAATACCACCTTGCTGAATTACCTGTTAGTCATCTAACACAAGAGTGAGTGATTCTGATGTTACCTAGCGTGGGATGACTTTGATGTTACTTCACATAGGCATGAGGAACTCCAAGGTCACCTGATACAAATTGAGTACCTGTGAGGTTACCTACCATGTCAGTCCCTGTGCTGTTACTTGACATGGGGATGAATGAGACCATTTGATCTACAGAGGCAGATTTATCTTCAGCTTTAGAAAACCGTCTTCCGAATTACTGTCTTTCAACCTACTTTTTAATATCCTCTGAGCTATCTATTCTCCATAAATCTCATTCTTGCCTCTTTGTTTTCCTTTGAGATAGGACTTTAATTTGATTCTTGTTTCTTCCTGTGTTTCAATAGATTTTCTAAAAATATACATTTGTGAAGTCATCTTTTTTAATTATTAACAATTTTCATTAATGGTGATGGGGAGATGACTGAGTGGATAAAATGCTGGAGAAGTAGATTTTAGATTTCCAGGGACAACCTAAAAAAGCTTCAGGGCTTTTCAGCTCACCTCTAATCCAGAGTTCAGGAGGTGGGGGATAGAGGAACGATCAAGCAAGCAGGTGACTAGACAAACTGGCGAGCTCTGAGTTTGCTGAGGGACCCTAAGTAAATATGATGTAAAGTAATTGAGGAAGACATCTGTGTCGACCTCTGGCCTTCACAGACATGCACACACACGGGTACACCTACACACATGGGAAAGTGCACACATACATGCTCCACACCACAAATCATACACATTCAAGTTTTTTTAATTAAAAAAATCTTCTGAGTTGCAGTATTTCGATGTCTCCAGTTCCATTAGACAATTCATGCATTCTTGTTTTATTATAGTTGGTTTTCTTGTTTGCTGTGCTATGCTGTGCAAAATTGGGTCTGTCACTATCTGTATCTCCAGCCCTCAGTATTCTTACAATCGAAGATTCCATCTGCCACAGGAGTTTGTTTTTCTGTCTTTCTTCTTTTAACCCTGCTGAGTTGGGGTTCATTTTTCACTTTGATCTCACTTTCTATGGTGGCTATGGGGAGTGTTCATTTCCGCCATTTTTGTGGCCAAGTCAAGCCTGCAGGTGACAGTAGGCTGCTAAGTCGATTAGTCAACTCTGGTGTCCATGCACTTTTCTGTAACATCAAGGACCAATGCCTTCCCCACCTCTGGCTTTGAAGTTCTTTTCATAACTGTCTAGTTTTCAGTGACTGGCTCAAGTCTTCTACGGTCTCTCTTCCTGTTCATTACCCTTATTCTGGTTCTTTCCACCTCTAGGCCTTACTGTTATGCAGTTTCTCACAGATGCTAGTAGCAGTTGTTGGCTGAGAAAATCAGGTATCTAAAAACGTAGGTTGGACAGGAACTATGTTCCTTTCTGGTATATCTCTGTATATTTATGCTCATATCTATCTATGTCTGTTTGCCTGTATGTCTATATATGCCTGTATCCTTTCTCTCTCTCTCTCTCCCATCTCTTCTTCCTAACTCTCTACTGTTTCTTTTCCATGTATTTTGTAATACATTTACATCACTGAGTGAAGAGTTATGGGCACCATTGCATTTCTTCCCACTGATGCCTGCCATAGCAACTGTGCCTAGTAGACATGTCTACATTCCAGATGGGGAGACATAGAGAAACACACTGGATATATTTCATAGTTGGCCTCATTTAAGGACTTCTGAGGTCGTCCCACATGAAGTTTTCATTCAGGTCATTATTTCTCTCATCACGGTAAGTGCAGGTTTTTATCTGGTTACATTAAGATTCAGAACAAGGCCAAAGTTATAAAAGTAAGGTGAACTGATCTAGGCAGGCAATTAGACTCTGCCTCAACACTCAGAGCAAGGAGAAACGATTGGGTGATCTACACATTAAACTCTTTGGAAGTACATTTACTATATTGGAGGAGACCTAATTATATTGCAAGAGCATATTTATGCATAGTACCTTAACAGTGAGCCAAAGTCATGTTCTAAAGGAGACTTCTCTAACGCTGGGAAAAATAAGGGGAAGAAAATAATAGAGCAACACTGTGTCCTCTCTAAATGAGATCTGTAGGCCTTTTATTTAAAAAACTCGAGCCAGTGACATCTGTTAGAAGTTTTGAAGGCTTTACGATAACTGCTATAACTGATACAAGAATCCCCTTCATATTATTAGTAACAAGCTGTAGATGTTCAGTATACTAATGCACATTTGCAT
>JADRCH010000087.1:10543873-10679290 GCA_019843965.1 Rhynchomys soricoides
AAGTAACAAGCTGTAGATGTTCAGTATACTAATGCACATTTGCATAACTCATTTGTATTGAGTTGTGTGGAAAAGGATGATTTTGTAGGTTGAAAACTGTCAAATGTTGGCAATTTCATGGGATTCACCGTAAAGGAAAAACAATTATGTCAGTGTGGGTTTTGTGCCTCTAATTTTCCTTTTCTAAGTAAACTTCCAACCAGATTTAAGGCCACTGAATAATATAAAGACTTCTGTTTAAGTTAGGTTGCACAGGAAATGGTTAAGGAGTTAAAAAAATAAATTTTAAGAAAATGCTGTTTGTATATTGGAGACATCAGTAAACAAAGGTTGGAAAGCAGTGGGGAGTCCATAGAGCCCTGCCTGAGGAGACTGTTCCCAGTGAGAGGAGGCCCAGTGAGTGCATAGTCTCCAGCTAAAGCCAAATACATGGTCTGTTGTAAATATCTGCCATGTTTCTACTATAAATAAGGTGGACAGTTCAGAGTTGGTGCTTTATAATTTCATAATCTTGCAGCTAACACAACTAGCTTATCTAATCTAATCATCACGATGTGCTCACTGGTGTGCTTGTAAAAAGGTTTGTTTGAACTGACAGTTCGATAGAGATCAGTCACTGTCAGTTGGCTTCCTTTTGGGGCCATAAACACAGGACATATTGCAGGCCACATGACCAGGTTGCCAAAGTGAGGGGTCTACAAGGTTACATCCCAGTATGGTGCAAAGACCTTTCACTGGGTATCATTTTTCTTAAAGTTTTATTTACTGTCATACTGGCAACTAGGTCTCTTTGTCATGAGAACACTTGGAGGACACTGGAAATCTAAACAATAGAATTTTAGCAGCCTGTATCCTGAGGCTTCTGTTTCTTTCCCATCCTAGTGTATTTATTTGGGTTCTTATCTGTGCTTCAGTCCTTTGTCCATAATTTAATTAACAATTTGTTTTATTTCTTTTCTCTTGTACTGAGAAGAGGAAATGGGTGATTGGTGTGTGTGGACTCATGGTGCTGAGAGAAACCGATTGATTGGTGTGTGTTTATCTGTGGTACTGAGATTATGTTCTGATTGGTATGTGTGGACCTATGCTCACTGGAAGTTTTTGTTGAGACTGTTGATTGGCACTGAGAGGGTCTGATTGGTGAGGAATGGATTGATTGGTGTGTATGTATCTGTGGCACTGAGAGCATATTTTCATTGGTGTGCATGGGCCTGAGCCACAAAATGTATGCTGAGAAGAACTGAGTGCTCTGCATGTGTGGATCTGTGACACTGAGTATAGGCCAAGAGCTTCCAGGAGCAGATTCAGATTGTCCCAGATAGCATGTGCATTCCATTGCTGAAAGAGTTTGATGAAGAGTTTATGGTTATAGAACAGAATAAAGGCATAAGCCAAGAAGGTTTTCAAATTCATTTCTGGGACCATTGGGTGGGCCAGTTACAGCAAAGTGGAGAACCTTTTGGTACAGACTCAGATGGTATCTAATGACATTTATGTTCTGGGCTAGTGGAAACTAGTGGTCTGCAGAGTTAATACATCCCAACAGGCTTTACCTGCTGGTCATAAGGATGCTAAGTCAGACACTGAAGTGGGCAAGGTGTGCCTTTTGGGGCAGCTGAAGACAGTGCAGGATAACTAGGCTCTGGTTCTACAACTCTCCAGCTCTCCACAATCAGGAAGTTCTAATAGCTCTTCAGCCTTGTAGGGACATTAATAAAGGGTTGGCTTTTGTTTTCCTGGGGACTTAAGTTCACATTAGCTTTTGCAAAATCTGATAAAGCTTAAATATATGATAGAGTGATCTGAAAGTTTAACATATTCACAAATGACATATTCTAAAATTTGTTACAAAAGCACCTTATTTTTTCCATCTGTTTTCAGATTGATCTTCATGTGTCTTGTTTTGTTTTGTTTTTTTCAACTCAACAGTTCTGAGCATCTGCCTTCAGGAGGGTAGGGTCTTGCAGACCTGCTGGACTTGGGTCTTCCTGTTTGTCAAGGTTCTCTGAGACATGATGAAGTAGCTAGTGATGGACTGTCTACCAATGCCTCTGGTCTTTGTTAGCTGACAGTGTAAAATCAGGCTTCTCAAACCCCATGATCCAGTTTTCATACTTGTTCCAGACGGGAGTTTCCACTAAGGACTCCATAGAGTCCTGTCATGGTTCTGATAGTATTAATTCCTTCTCACCTGTCTCTTTTCTTACGAAGTTTTTGTGTGCCTGTTATCAAATACTGGTTATCAAGTACTGGTTTGGTCTCTTCTTAAGATAGAACCTCACTACGTAGTCTGATTGGTTTGTGGCTTAGTCAGTTTACTAGGTTGGACTAGAACCTGGGACATTCCTCCTTCCTCTGCCTCCTGAAAGCCATGGCTAAGATGACAAGCATGAACTACCATTCTTGGCCAGAGGGATGGTTAGTTTTTGAGGACTGCATCTCTGGAGCTGTGTGTCTGTCTAAAGGGTCCATGAGGTGGAGTACCTTCTTATTTCAGCGTGAAGTGGACCAGAAGGAATGCTCAAGCTTCCATGTCTCCAAAACATGGTTTCTAAGGATCAGATTAGGGCTTTTGCACAGCAGCAGTCAGCAGTCTGAGTCTCCTCAGTCTTGTTTAGGTTATTCAGAATATGCTCTATTTGAAAATTTTCTGTATACATTTTTATTCTAAGATTAACATTAAACAAATTATTCAACATTAAAGAAATAGTCTTGTGCTGATGACATGGCATAGTGTATAAGGGTGCTTGGTGACAAATCTGATGACCTGATTTCAATCCTCGGGGCCCACATGGTGGAAGTAGTTCTTTGACTATCACTTGCATTCTTGTGGTGTGCATGTGCGTGTGTAAAGTAAATAGGTAAAGGAATGAGACTTTAAAAATGGTAAAGAACAATCTTGACTCTGTCACCATTTGTGGCTCCCCAGTATGTGTCTTCTTCATATAGAAGTTGAAGGGTTTAATTTATCATTTGTAGTTCTTTTTAGCTATATTATGTTTTATTATTCCCAGCATTTTTTAGTGCTTATTAAATAATTCTTAAATTATTTAATTTCCTTTTGACATTAAGTAGAGTTATTTTCCCATTAGCAAAGTTAATCCATAATCCCCTCTTAGGTTTTGATCCTTTTACATATCTCTACTCCCACACAAAGGGAAATTCTCTTGGAAAATAATTACAAGTAGATTGGAAGGAAGGACCCCATAGCAGGAGTGACAGGCTTGCCACATATTCATCCACAGAATTTCTGGTAAATGGGACCCACTAATGATATCTCCTCAGGCTCTTTTTGAAACAGCACCAAGGCTAGGGGTGTACCATGGATAAGAGCCTGGGTTCAGTCCCCTCTACTCTCTAAAACTGGATTTGAAGGCCCACATTTGTAACCCCTCCACAGGAATGCAAGAGGGTAAGAATCTCAGCAGCTCAGTGCCATCTTCAGCTATATGTGGGGTTGGAGGCCAGCCTGAGGTACACAAGACCATGGACAAAACACAAACATGGAATTGGAGGCCTGTCTGGAATGAGACCACACCTCAACACTGTCCCCCAGCCCCCACACACTGACAGATACTTTGAGCAGGAGGCTAGCCCTGGGTACATGACTACACATCAAAGCACATACACACACATGAACAAATAGAAGTGTCCCTTACTATTAAATATGGCCTTATAAGTCCCCACGCCTTAGATGCTATCTCTCGCAGATGCCAGATACAGCAAAGTCTATCTGGTTCTGTGTTCTGCTGCTTCCTCTCTTAAGGCACACACTTGGCAGGAAAGGGTGAAGCAGAGTGTAGAACACTGGATGAGTCAGCAGGACCTCAGTCCTGTCTGGCTGGGAGTGGGGGAGTGGGGGTGTGGGAGTGGGGTATGGGGTAGGGGAGTAGACTTCATTTTGAGGTCTTTACTGGGGTAAACAAGGGCTATATAAAGCTTAGAGAGCGGGGAAGGGATTTTTCTTAGGGTGAATGTACATTGGCTAAGGCTTAAGGTACTGGGAATGCCTCATTTGCATGGAGAGGTACTCCAGGTGTTTGCCAGACAGGAAAGGAAGCTGAACTTGTAATTTCACCAAGGACTATCTGACATTCCTCTTGTCAGGCTCTCCACATAAGGCCAGGCAGAGAAGAGGAAGCTCTGCTAGGAAAGGGATCCATTTTATGCTGACCTCGGGGGAGCAGACTATGACTTTATTAGTAGGCTCTTTCAACAGTATACCTCACAGTTGATAGACAGAATCTACACCTCACAGTGGACAGATCAGGAACGCAGATCTATCCATGTGATCTTTTCCTCGTGGTTTGTAGGACCTTGGGTCTCCACAGGGTACTTGTCAGAATTCTATCCTTTACACTCCATTTCCAGATACTGATTTTAATGAAGTCTAAGATTCAGTGTTTGGAATGACAGCCCCAGTGATTCTCCTGCAGTGGCTCAGAGCATGCATTTGAGCTTCGCATAGGTAAAGAATGAGCATCAGGCTGCTGGGAAGACCGGTGGGCCATTTTAAATCTTACTTATGAACAGCCTTCCTCAGAGAATGGTAAACATGCTTCATTTTTGTGCAAAATAGGGATGACTTTATGATTCTTATGGAAACCAGGTGATGTTCTGGCTGGTGGGCTTGCCTCTCAAGTCAGGCAAAACTCCTGCTTTTCATTTGAATCCGCCTGCCAGAGGTCGTGAGGAAGATGGAAACAGAGCAGTCTTCAGAGCTTGTCCCAATTTGAAAGAGCAGTTTAACCCTTTTATGTTGCCTTCTGTGTTGTGGGTTGAAGCTTTTAGTCCAAAACAGATTAAGCTGAACTTTAAAAAATATAGAAACATCTTGTGTTACTATTGTAGCTCATGTTAAATAGTTAATATTTAAAAATGAAGAAGATGTGGATGAAAAAGATTCCAAAAGATGAACTGGTTTAATTTCATAGCTGATTATTACATTGATTCTTTTTCAATGTAATCATTGCTATATAGGGTGAAAAATTTGGACCCTTCGCTGGGGAGAAGAGAATGCCTGAAGACTTGGATGAAAATATGGACTACCGACTGATGTGGGAGGTAAGGGCGCCCTATTACACATGAGGAGTGTGCTCTCTTTGTGTCATACTGAGGGTGTAAAGCCAGTGAACCGGTACTGGACCCAGTTCCGTCTTAGGTACTGAAAAATATTGTTGTTTTTAAAGATTTATTTTTTTAAAATTGTGTGTGTGTGTATCTGTGTGTGTGTGTGTGTGTGTGTGTAGATGTGACTGAAGGTGGATGTTGAGTCCAGAAAACAGTGTTAAATCCTCCTGCCTGACCTGTGGCAGAGAAGCCTAGGCATTTTGTTGTGGTGCCATCTTTCCTGATCAGGATTGTCTTCATTTTACAGTTCAGCATTAAACATATTAGACTGATGAACTAGTCTGCTATACAATTCCATGAGAACTCTGACATTTAAATATTGTCATCGGAAATGGTATTTTCTGTGTTTAAGGTTTAGCTTTCAGAGTAAACTTGCAGTAGAATTTAAAATTGGATTTTTGTAAATGAAATTGTGCTTATTTTAGCCTTTATTTCTCATTGAGGTTCTAATCATATAGAAGTAACTTTGCGTTAGTTTTTCAACCCAAACTTCCAAAGTAACGTTGTAGTTATCTGTAGGATGTACATGTTAGTAATTAGGATGTGGTGAGCTGTCTTTACCATATGAAGTTTCTCTTCTGTGGGATTTGCATATGTGAGTGTGTGTTATTTATCATACAGATTTCACATTCTAGTTTTTGTTTTTTTGTTTTTGGAGACAGGGTTTCTCTGTGTAGTCCTGGCTGTCCTGGAACTCAACTCTGTAGACCAGGCTGGCCTCGAACTCAGAAATCCACCTGCCTCTGCCTCCCGAGTGCTGGGATTAAAGACGTGCGCCACCACTCCCCGGCTACATTCTAGTTTTAATTACTTTTGTGGCCTCTACTTCTTAGGAGAGTGGCCTGAGGATCAGGACAGGGGAATCAGAATCTTGGAGACAGTGGAAAGGGTATTTGAAGACCCCAGCAGCAAGAATTCTATTAGTTGGGCAAGAGATGAGGCATGTGTAGATGGTTTGAAAGTCCTAAGTCAGAAAATGTTTTATTTTGTATTGGTTTACTTTTGCAGCAGGATCTCATGCATCTAAGGCTGGCTGAGGACATATTAAAAGAGATTTATTTCAAGGTTTACATCATGCAGTCATGGATCTGATATGTTGTAGACATTGTGGTTTGATGACAATGTCCCCCATTGGATCATATGTCTGAATATTTGGTCCCAGTTGATGCCACTGTTTGGGTAGGTTCCTTGCTGGAGGAAGTGTGTCATTTGGTGTGGGCTTTGAGGTTTTATAAGCTCTATACTGTTTCCAGTTCACCCTTTTTGCACCCTGTTTGCTGTTCAGTGTCCATGTCTTCCATCTTCGGCCAACATTTCCTGTCATGGTGGACCCTTTTCCCTCTGAAATGTAAAGCCCTGCTAAACACTTCCTTCTGCAAATTGCTTTGGTCATGGTGTGATATCACAACAATAGAAAAGTGACTAACATAGAGGTGCGGTCCATAGGCGGGAGGCTCAGATGAAGGCAGATCTGCTTTTGGCAACCTGAGATTCTTCTCTTAAAACAATGGCCAGTCAAATGAGATTTCCACTCTTTAAGTAATCTCTTTGACTTAAAGTGAACTTGTTGTACAGAATGCCATGCTTAATGTTTGGTTCATTCATTTAGTATAGCAGCTTAGCTGGCTGACATATAAATTTGTCACAGCATGTTGTCTGCAAGCAAAATTATCCATATATGCATCCTACTGTTGTTGACACTGTTGGTGAGGTGTGCAGTTAAATGAAAAAGGATTCCAAAAGGTTTTTGCAACACAAGGGTGGGGAGCAAAACCTAGCAACAGCCTGCACTGTAATTCAAGTGGAAAATGTTATTGATACTGTCTTATTTTAGCATGCTGTTTTAATTGCTTACTTTTATGAATCTAAAATGTTTTCATGGCTTGTAACATGTTTCTACAGGCTCTTAATTTTCTCAGCAGTTCATTCTTTTGCCTTCATGTTTTCAGAAATTAAATGTGACAATTGAACTCCCTATCCCCCCAAACCCCACCAATTCTTAAAGATAACAATATTTAACAAGTTGCTAATGGCTTTTGATATTTTTGGTCTGGAAATTTTAGTGATGACACCAATGCTTTACACAGCAAAGGCATTTTTAAGCAGATAGGGACTAATTTTACTCAGAAAGGAAATTTTTGAGAAACTAATGTAAGGATCCATGATTGCTGAAGAATGATACCCTGGACTCAAATAGTATGTAAATGCAAAGAGTGTTTTATTCTGCAGAAAGTTCAGCATGCTGGGGTCTCCCATAACCAAGATAGAGAAACAACCAAGTGAGCTCGTAGACCTGATTTAAAGCACTTTAGGGGATTCTGGGGTAGGAGACATTTATCTTACTCCATCTCTAGGGACATTCCATTACCTGGGCCTGGAGACTGGAAACTGAGGTCTGGAAACTGTTGCTGAGGAAGTAGCTGAGGAAGTCTGGAAACTGCTGCTGACCATTGTCCTTGCCTCAGGCCAGGTGGTCGGGCAGCTTCTGAGGCCTGATCTTGCCTAGACTTACCCAGTCCTGAATTGCCAATTTGAAGCCTGTCATGGAGTCAGCCTAGCCTTCTCACTAAGTGTATGCCATGTTTCTTGGTTATATATGGTATTTTGGCAGCAGATCGTTGGCTCCTATGGCCCTTCAATGTCTTTACTATTTTAGTTTTTTTACACAGTAGCATCCCCACAGTTTTTACTCTGCTATTCACAGAACTTTATGTATTTTTATGCTTGGTGATGTTAGAGTCACATGATAAATGGTATATTATCTTTATTTTACTTTGTTCTTAATATTAATGCTTCGAATGAGTTCCAGTTTCTAAGGTCTAAAGGTTACAACTGGCTGTTTAAGTTTAGACTTTCTTCCAGGTTTATTTGCTGTATTTAGCCCTCTCTGTGTTCTTTCTTTCCCTTCGTTCCCCTCCCTTCTTCTTCTTAATTTATTTGTTGACAGTTTTTGTCCCTCAACTTTCATTTATCCCCCTTCTAAGCACATTCTCCCTTCTCCCTCCAAGTTCTCATTTTGTCTTTGCTGAGGTTTGGTCTGTTGCTATGTACTATAAAGCTAAATTCTATTCTTCTTGGTATTGGCCTAGGAGTGTCTTCTCCTGTTGGCAAGCTTTTGTTGTGCAAACTTTGTTCCTTGATTTAAAACTATTGGTTAAATAACAGTGGCTGCAGCCAAAGGAGTGGAAACTTGAGGACATGGCTAGAGAAACAGCAAGTATCTGAGGTACACAGCTGTGGGTTGGGGAGGAAGCCTGCAGTTCGAGGTGTAGACTAGGTGTAAACCTTCAGTAATTGTCATAGCCAAATAAAATAGCCATAGTCTGAGTCTTATTTCTTTGTAAGCTAGTAAGGGACAAGCTTGAATTGATTGTAATACATACCTTCATATCTATTAATCATGGCTGCCTGTGTAGGACTGAGTCTTGGAACTATGCACTGAAGAAGGAATAGCTAACAAGTGGCCATATCACCCACACAATGACTTCTCTCACCAGAAAGCTCTCACCAACCATTAACTCTCCTAGATAAGCATGAGCGTATGAGCCCCTCCCCTATATATCACTGAATTTTGATGGGCTGTCTTGTGCAGACTCTATGCTCTATAGCTGCTGTGAATTCATGTCTGCCACAGCCTTGACATGCCCCTAAGACAGAATTTTATTGCCCATTTCCCATTGGCTACATTCTTTCTGCCCTGTTTCCTGGTGTGCTTTGGGAATTGACTTACATATCCCTTTTAAGGCTGAACGTTCTGCACTCAGCCACAAATCTCTGCATTAACTGCTGTTCACTGCAAACACAAGCATGTTTGATTGAGGCTAGGATCCTCAATAGTGCAGGGCATAAACGTAAGTATTTTGAAGGTATCATGACATGTCCATTTAGCAAGCAAAAGTAGTAATTTTATCTCTAGTGCATGTAATCTCCCCTCCACAGTACTGGTCTTGAATTACTTTCTGTGGAGCAGGCTGCTGATCCAATCGGAAGTCAGTTGGTTATCCCCATAACAGTTAGGTCACTATTATACCAATAGGCCCAGTTTGCTTGGAAAGTTGGTATTACATCATACTATGTGTTCAGAACTGAGAAAGACCATTGCTGACTTTTCTCTAACTGCCAGCATAGCAACTGCTGTCACTATGAAGGCTAATGAGATGCAAGGAAGCTGCCAGTTTAATTCCAGCCTTGTTTGCTGTGTTTTGTAACCAAGATGGGTATGTCTTTATCAGTAGGCTCTTTTGAGGGCCCATGGGACTTTCTAACCACTCCTGTGGAGGTATCTCACACTTGACACTGGGATTAATAGCACATGTCTTCTGAGATTGGCATTATGGATGGTATCTGTTCAAACTCCACCTTTCCCCTTCACGCCCCTCACCTCGTTCTTCTCTTTTCTTCTTTTCTCTCCTCTTTCCTCCTTTCCCTGACCCTCCCCTTCTCTTCCTTTTGTGTTCTTCTCCCCTCCTCTCTTTTCCTCTCCTTCATCTGGTGTTCATTTACTGTCAGCTGGTTTCTGCTTTGTGCAGTTGTGCTGTTGGCAGAGGGAAGAAAGTTTGTCAGCAGCCAGTCTTCTGAGGGAATATTAAAAAACAAAACAAGCAAACAAACAACAACACAAACAGAGAGCGCCTTTGAACTGCATAGGTTTCCTACTCTCCCTGTTCTAATCCTTTTCATTATTATGGCACAGAAGCTGCGTCGTAACCTGCAGTTATGCTTGGTAGACGCTTTTACTAATTTAGTGTTGGCAACACCAGGATTTAGAAAAAGCAGAGAGAAAGGAGAATGACTAGTCCTCCTGAAACTCTTAATTATTTTAAAAGGGAGACAAGAATACCTTGTTCTGGGGGTCAAATCAACCAGTTATTGCAAATATCTCTAATCTGCCCCATCTCTCCATTATTTACAACCATGCTGTTCCCAGATGACTGATCCTACATATATTGTAGGTATTCCGTATGGGCCATGTGCTGGTGATAGTATCTGGAAATGATGTCATAACGAGACAATACGAGGCACAGTTCTTCCTCAGTTCTTATTTGTATTGTGTTTATGGTGACAGTGATTCTCATGGATAAGACAGGAGCTCTTGATGGCCATTTTATATCAAAGCATTGGAGGCATTAGCCATTGTGCCTACTGATACATATCAGGTCTGGCAGCATGACAGTTCACAAAGGGATCTTGTGAGCTATTGAGAATGCTGCCATTGCTGGGAGTTCTTCCTCCCTTTCATGGTACAACTTAGGATTTAAGATGCCCCCTGCCTCTGAGCATTTCATAGAACGTCAGTATTTTCATGTATTGGCCACCGGGATTTGAACTTCTGTCTGTAATGTTTTTTTGATAACCTCAATCTTTTACTCTTATTTTGTGGTCCTGTTTCCGCTTCTTCCCTAGGGGTATCCAGGCTTTGCTGTCCACCAGGTGGGGAAGGATATAACAAAGTCAGGTACGGGTGGGTTAGCCAGGATCCCAAGATTTCAGTGTTACAGCTCTTTCAGAGGACAGTGAAACAGCTCTCTAAGATGGTAGTCAACAGAACAGCTTGCATTCTTTTATTCAGGGTGAAAAAGGACTATATATAAACCTTGGAACGTGGGAAGGGGTTCTTCTTAGGGTGAAATTTCATTGGCTGAGGGTTAAGATACAGAGGAGTCCTCATTTGCATGGAGAGACATTTGAGGGAGTTGAACTGTAATTTCACAAAGGATTTTGTGTAGTGTGGGAGTGTGGGGGTTGGGCTCCCCAGATAAGGTAGAGAAGAGGAAGCCCTGCTGGGAAAGGGAGTCCTCCATTTTGCTCCCAGCTCTGGGGAGCTGTTGGGACATGGAAGACTATGACCTCTAAATAGGATCTCCCACATTAAAGTAAAGTATATCTCCAGGAGAATGTTGCATTTCTTAGGCTTTAGGCCAGCCATGGGACTTGAGATTGGAGCCAGTGCATGACCACAGATGTTTCCTATGAATAGTTTGGTGGTATGTACCCAGCTGTCTGTAGTGTAGTCGTCTCTCCACTTAATTAGGAGTCCCTTTGCCAGGTGGTTTAGAGTTAGAACTACATTTCCTTCCATTTTATTTTCTTAGACTCATCTTTCAGACTCTTGCCAAAGCTCTCAGTAATGCTGCGTTTTCAAACCTCCATCAATCAGTCCTATGATACTTCCTCAGATATCTCACATCACAGTTCAGTTACCTCTCTCTAGCACATACCTTGACACAGTTTGTGCATTCACTGGCCACTTACTTTGACTATTTGCAGATGTTCTGAAGTAGGCACTGTAGTGTCCCCTGTGTGAATCTTTCATATAGATTTGCTCTGCTGACTATGGGTTTCCCTTCCTTTCCTAAAAAAACAAAAAACAAACAAAAAACCCAAACAAAACAAAACCAAGCAAAAAACACCAATAAAACAAACAAACAAACAAACACCCCATCTGGTTCTGCCTGCAGGAGTTTTGTGTCATAGTTATTCTGTTAAAACTTGATATTTGGTTCTCCCTTTTCCAGGCGCACCATTTCCTCTCAAGCTTCACATCTGTGCTGAGATGACAGAGGTTTCAGTGTGTTCCTCTCTTCTTTCTGTCCTACCCTTGCTATGCTCATGCTCACCTTTCAGCTTTTGAATAACTCACAGTACAGTTGAGTGTCCAATGGTGATTCCATATGCACGTAGCAGATGTCATGTCCAGGTCAGTAACATTGGGTGGTCCCTCTTGGGAAGGAACCCATTGTATAAACAATTAAGAACTCATGTTCAGAGTCTCCAAGAATCAAGTAAAAACTGGACTTAAATGAACTATTCAAATTCTACTGATATTAATAGGAAACAATCTCCTGTAAGTATTTTTACTTAGATTCAGATCAAGTTTTTTGTTATCATATCATTAAACTTAAATAGTATGTGTCAACCTAAGGAACATGAGAGAAATCAAATAGATCTGAAGCTTTGATTTTGAAAAAGCACCTCTCTAGGAGGGTCCCAGTCGTAAAACAAAGTTGGGATACAAAGCACTGAGAGGCAATTTGTTTTACCTGTGGGGACCTAAAGAGCCAGAGGTGGAGAAACCCTGCCTCTGGCTAGCAGTCCCACCTAGCTCGCCAGGCCTCTCATTCTAAGACACCAATTACAGAGATGAATAACGGTAAAGCAGAGGAGGAAGATTTTATCGGCATGTTGGTAAGAGGGGACTATAAAGGGATCCCAGGAGTTCATCTTGCATTTACTGATAGGAACTTTAGATTTAGACAGAGGAAGAATAGAGGCAGTAGTAGGAAGTACCAATAGGTGAGCAGTGATGGGAAAGAGACAGGTTAGGTAGACAGACACCCTGGTAATTTCCGTGGCCATACAGGGTCAAAGAGAAAGAACAGACAAAATGGAGACTGACGTGGAAGGTTTTCACTGTGTGTAACTGTGACTCCAAGTGAAGAGCCACTTTTTTTTTTTTTCCTTAGCAAAAGCAGCCTTTCAGTAAGGACACTTAAAATTTAACATTTAGTTACTTTCCTAAATTCATTGACTGGAGGCGCGTGAAGAAAACTTTTAATTTCTTATACCCAAGGCTATTGGGATTGCCAGAATCACTAATCATTGCCACCCACTAGATAGCCACATATGGTGGGATACAGCATGTTAAACTGCTGTAATTGTATTCACTTCAGTCTGCAGAAAAGAGTCAATATTATTACTATTACCATTATTATAATTATATCATTATTTTTATTATTTAAATGTTTTCAGAATATTCCTGTTAAATATTTGAGGTTATGGATGTTGTTGTGCAGATTATCGATTTCCTATAGCTAAGGCATTGTTTGAGAATAATGGTGCCCACTGGTGATATGAGCCCCATGCGGTAACTGATGGCTTTTCAAAACCTATTGGTAGCAGTTATTGTAGATTGTGTTTGGAACTTCATTCTCAGCCTCTTGTCAGCATATCGCTTCACAGTGGGGTGGTGCCTACATGATAACTTCTCTCTGTCATTGATTCTACTCTATTAAGAGCACACAGGAGCCTTATGAAGAGGGAAATCTCTATATTATTAATGAGTGGGTAATAACACTTAAGTTTATGTGTCTCCAGAAAATTTACAGATTATGTGGCTGAGACCTCAGTCAAGAGTAGGGATACTGTACTGTTTCTTACATCCTGATATGCACTTATGGCAAGAATTAGGTCTACAAAGTGGGTTCTGAATGAGTTTCCAACCAATCTCCTTGGAGACTCAGTCCCAGACTGTGACTGGATGGATGGCAGCCAGAGAAGGGAGAGGGTTTGGTTTTGTGTCCCTCACTCTTCAGGACCTCCACTAGATAAAGCCAGATCCTTGACTATGCCTCAGAAAAGAATTGCAAGGCAGAGGGAAGCCCTGGAGAGTTTATTATTAAGGTAAGGGAGGTTACATAATTTAGACTGATGTTTGGGCATTCAGAAATAGGACATTCTTATGTGCACACATAGTGGCTATGTGTATTTTAAAGTTATTTTGTTGAAAGGATGAGATTTGCAGCCAGGTTTAAAGATTAATTAAGCAAGTTTTAAAATTATGTAAAACAAAACCAACCAACCAAACAAACAAACAAATAAAACCTAAAAAATGAGACAAGTGGCTTTACTTGCCTGGAAGAACAATGGAGAAAATCATTCTTAACGGATGTCCTGTTGTGCATGAAGTGGTTTTGATGGTTTTATGAGGTGCTTTGATTAGCTTTATGGATGAGAGAGAATGCCAGTACTGTTAAATGTAAGACCACAAATGTTCTGTCTCTGTGTAAGCAAGCATAGTTAGTTGATTTTATGTCTCAGAGATGTGTTTTGGAAGATACACTATCCCTTTTTATCAGCTATGTTAACATTTTAGACTTGTAACCTGTCCCACCTCAATTTTCTCTGTATGTTTCTAAAGAAGGTTGAAGATGTAATGACAAATCAGATTGCAAGTTTTTTTTTTCTTCTGGAGAAAGGAGTCATAAGGAGATTTAAGCCATAGAATAGTGCAGTCTGGTGCATGCCTCAGGAAGTGATGCATCTGAAACACAGGCTGCAGTGAGGTCAGAGCAACACTATCCTGAGTGAGGTAAGGGAGCCATATCCTGACTCTTGTTGTCCAGTACTGATTACCTTGTGTTTAGGATTTGGGTCTTGGTGATAGAGTTGGTGAGATGTGATTAGAAGTAACCAACACCCAGAGGGCTTGATGCTGTGTTGAAAGGAGGGACCCATGGTGCTGGCCACATATGCTGCAGAGGAGGGTCTTGTTAGCCATAAGAGGGAGGAGAGGCCCTTGGGCCTGAGGGTGTTAGATGCTGCAGTATAGGAGAATGCCAAGGAGGGAAGATGAGAGTGGGTGGGTGGGGGAATACCCTCATAGGGGCAGGGGGTAGGGGATAAGGAAGTTCAACAGGGGAGATCTGGAAAGGGGGAAACATTTGAAATGTAAATAAAGTATCAAAGAAATTTTTGAAAAAAGAAAAAAAAAAAACCGAAAGACAAGAATCAAGAGTGACTTTGCCATGTTCATTCTGAGTGTGTTCTGGGTACAATGTGGTCGTGATCCTTAGTGATGATTGTTAGCTTGAAAGGACCTGAATAATGCTGAAGGCAAGCTTTCAGGGTTATTTAGATTAGGTTAACCCCTGGACACGCCCCTGAAGGATTATATTGACTGTTAATAAAGGTGGGAAGACTCATTCTAATAATAAGTGACCCTTATGCCTGGGCTTAGCCCTGTAATTCATGGAAAGAACAGTGAACAAACTCATTTCTTTGTTTCCTGACAATGGACACAATGTAACCACAAGTCTCAGGCTCATACTGATGTTACTTTCCTACCATGATGGTCTAGATAGAACCTTGTACTATGAGCCAAAACAAAAGCAATAAACAGTTGTTTTTGGCAGGAGGTTTGATCATAGCAATAGGACAAACAACCCAAACGGTGATACATTTAATGACAGCACTCTTGGACAGAGATGGGATGACAGAATGGACTCAGTTTCTAAACCTGAAGAGACATCTTGTTTTGTTGTCTAGCTATGGTCTTTACATAGTATATACTAAAACATAAATACCCTTGAATAATGTTTATTTCAGAGTCAATATTTAATAAAGACATTGAAGAAATATATAATCTATGCTTATAATTTAGCATTCTTAGAAAATATGTGATTTGGCAGTTAAAAACCTGACATATTGATCTCCTCATTGCTCGCCTGTGTTGTGGACATCTTTGTTTCCTTTTTCACGAAGAGAAGATTGGACTGAAACTCAGTCTGTAAAGATGCTGCCTGGCTGGATATTGAAATAGACATTTTATTTGTATGTTTTTTTCCTTTCATGGTTGTGTTCTGCTGGTTACAGCTGCTCTGCTGTTGGGAACTTGATTCAGTACCAGTTTTCCAATGTGTTTTAGTTTTTGCAAAAAAAAAAAAAAAAGTTTTCAACTGTTTGAAATCTTTTATTCTTTTTATTGTTTATAGAAATCCTTTTAGGTGTTTGGAGCAAAGAAGGTTCTTTATGAAATGTTTTTCTTTTGCAGATGGTAACATTTTTAGGTTCCAAATGGAACCACTTAGAGGAGACATTAGTGGAAAAATACCACCTATGAAGCCTTGAGAATGCTAGAACTGGTGACACAAATGTTGTCATGTAGGGCATCCCTCCTAACTCTGGTCCTTTAGCTAGAGAGGCAGGCCAGGGAATATTATTTCCTTTTGGAAGGTTTCTATTAAACCAAGGCTATCCTTTGTCCACTCTTCCACATTGGCTCCTACCTAAGTATATCAGCCAACACCTGGCCATTCAGCCAGACTTCACATAGGATTGAAATAAACAAAACAGATTTCTTTATTTCAGGAGTACACCTGTGATCATTGTGGTCTGATCCTGACTTAAAGCATGGCAGGAATTTTCACTGACAGATGCAGTTGTTTACAATTATAAGCAGCTTCAGCATGCTAAATTCTAAAGTCCCTGATGTGAAAGAAGACATTCAGTTGTTGATCCTGCTGCAGGGGTGCTTGATAACTAGCTCAGGGAAGAAATCCAATTTTTACCGAACACATTTTTCCTTTGGTAGTAGCTTAGTCTCGCTGCTGTCAGAAACCATGGAGGATTTTATGTTTCTGTTCCTATACCTCATGATACATGATTTATCTGAGTAATTTCCTAAGCATATTAAGGCATTATGATAAACATTTAGTTAACTCCATAAGAAAAGCTCTTGAGAAAGCATTTCAGATCCTTAAAAAGTCCTCTGACAGATGAATGTATGCATTTACGGAAGTAAGCACTTCAGCAAAGGGATTGTATCAGTTTTAGTGTTTATTATAGAAGTAAAAACACAAGGACTTAATAAAATTAATGGTTGCCAGGTTTTTAAATGTTTCTAGATTTTGCAGTTATATGCTACAAAAGAGCATGGCCTTTGAGAAATCGTGATTCTAGGAGGATGTATTCATTAGCTCTGTTCTCGTAGTCGGAACTTTTTCATTACTTTGATAAAACACCACAGCCAAAGTAGCTTGTAGAAGGAAGGGTCTATTTGAGGTTATGGTTGCAGCACCATCATGCAGTGAAGCTTTTCTATTGCTGTGATAAAATAAAACAATAAAATCAAAGGAAGGGTGTATTTGAGTTTATGAAACCAGATGAGATAAGATATGACAAGACAAGATTCCATCACTATCATAGCAGGGAAGCATGCTAGCAAACAGTCATAGTAGCTGGCAGAAATCAGGCATGGCGGCTGGAGCAACAAGCTGAGATCTCTCACATCTGAAAGCCTCTAGCATGAGAGAGGGAGAGGGAGAGGGAGAGGGAGAGGGAGAGGGAGAGGGAGAGGGAGAGAGAGAGAGAGAGAGAGAGAGAGAGAGAGAGAGAGAAATGGCATGACTCTTTAAGCTCTCAATGCTTACTGTCAGTGACTTACCTCTCCAACAAGGACATAGAACCTAAGCCTCCCCAAACAGCTCCATGTATTCAAGACCAAGTATTCAAATGGCAGAGGCTATGGGAAACATATTCAATGCTACAGTACTACCCCAGCAAGTACTGAAGACAGCTAACTTCATAGCAAGTTATTTGGCTTACAGTTGGAGGATTTTTAAACTCAAGACTATGAATGCTATTGCTTTGGTCTCTGGTGAGGAAATGGCTGGTGTCACATTATCATAGGAACAATTGTATGTGTTAGTGGTCATGCCTTGAGACAGTAGCAGAGAATGGGGTAGGCCAGGCTTTGGGTAGCAGTAGAACTATGAGGAGTTCATATGTAAATTATCTTGTGTATATTTTAAACCTCTGTGTGTATGTATGTATGTTTGTGTGTATTTGCCATATATAATCTTCTTAGTTTTATTTAAACTTGTGTGTGTGTGTGTGTGTGTGTGTGTGTAGGATATGTACAGTTTAAAGGACATCTTGTAGAAGTAGGTTCTCTCCTAACATGTAGGTCTCAGGGATGGAACTCAGCTAATTAGACTTGGAAGCTGTAACTTCGGCCTTTTCTGCCAATGCCCCAATTCTCAAATAATGACTTGAGGCTTTTTATGTATGAATACATGCCTAGGCCATGAGTGTGGGTTTGTTTTCCAACTAGCTGTACCTAAGTCACTTTCTATCATAACTTGTATTAGCAACCTAAAAAAAAAAAGATAACTTGTATTATCTTTTTAGACTTTGAAACATATTCTTAAATCCTAAACAACTTAAACTTAAGTGTGACATTATAACGGTTAGAGAACTGAGAAGGAATAAATATTACCTGAGTATGCAGGAAGCTCAGCGCAAGCAGCCTCCAAAACTATACAAATGACAGAGGTTGATGGCTGCCTGGACGGTCACCCAGGGGTTCCCTGAGTTCTTGTAGCTTCATCTTCAATGAAGCTGAATCTTCAATGAAGATTCTGACCCAGAATATTTAACAGACTTTTTTTTTTGAAGCAGGAATTAGGAAGGATTTGCCTAACTTGTCCTTGCAAAGCTTGGCAGTCAACTTCCCTGCATCTCATTTGTCCAGTTTGGACAGAATACTGTCAAGAGTTGAAGAAAGGGCAGTTCCTTGCCAAGTCACTAGCTTGCCATGTGGAAGCGACTCCATTTGGAGCTTCTTCAGAGCTTATCATCAGCAAAATGGGTGCTGCCCGGAGCAGACATCTCTCACTGTCAGGAAAAGTCTTTTAGTAATAAAACATCCTTAAATGCCATATTCTGTAGATCTCTGAGGTTTTTGAATGTCATCTCTCTATCTACAGTGTATCTAAATTGCTTGTTTCTAGCTATCTACTATCTGCTTAACTTGGAAAACATCTATAGGAAGCTAAATGAAGCTTATTTCTGTAATTAATTAAACTACAAACTAACACGACCATAAGTTTGATTGTGTAACTATTAACTTGCATTTCTCATTTATCCTAAACAGTTTGTAATAGCAGCTTTCAAAAAGACTATAACGTAACATTGTAGTTTTAAGAATTATATAGGTACAGTAGCCTAAACAAGTGCGCGCGCGCCCGCACGCGCGCGCGCACACAGACACACAGACACACAGACACAATGTTACAGCAAAATGTAACGTTTAATTAGCATCTATACACAAAGTCTATACAAATGTAAAAATATTTGGCTTGTTGATATTCTTTGGTCTAAAAGTATATTCAATCATCTCTACTCTTTTATCTCCTATTCCTATATCCCCCCATTTTCTTTTCATCATCTTTTACACCCCCCCCCCCCACATATTTATTCTAACATTAGACAGGAGAGAAAGAAGGATTAAAACAGAAAAAGAAAGAGAAAAATAAATTATTGAATCTAACCTCTCTTACTTTGTTTCCTTCTTGACCAAGATCATTAATAACTCACCCACTTGATTGTTGGGTTAATGTGGTGAGAGAGGGTGAGTCCCGCTCTGCCTCCGGGCTTGGGCCTCTGGGAGAGGCAAGACTCTGGAAGTTTGACCGCTCACCCAATGGCACCACTGGGTGGATGGGGCTGTAAGAAGCTGCAGGACACCACCCGGGGGTGGAGGAGCATGGCCTGGGGGTCCTGGGGACTGCACTGAGCCGTCTCCATCTGGTTCTCAGGCTCTTGGTCATCCCAGGTGCCACTGGATGCCCCGGAAGAGCTGAGAACGGAGAGTGGACCCTCCTGCTCGAGCTAGCCCTGGGCCGAGGGAGGAAAAGCAGAGAGGAGCCCAGCTGGGTCCTTCCAGTGACCTTGTCCTTGGCTTGTCAACGGTTAGCTGGGTTGGTTTGGTAGAGACCGTGGCTGGGAGTGTTGAGAGGCCTTCTGCTGGAGACTGGATGTAGCTCTTTAGACAAAGGCCTGTTCCATCGTTCCCCACTGCGGATCCCGATGAAGAGAGACCGTCCATGGTTCTAAGGTTTATTGTCATAGTGGAGAGTGTTGATGAGTAAAACCATACCCCCTAATCTCACAGCGGGCCTGAGGTTAAAATACCTTTCCCAGGGAGGAGTGGCTGGGAAGGGGAGTCTATTGACCAAGCCTCTAGTTGCCTCATTAAAATGGGAATGTCTTGAGGAGGTGTGACCACACCTCTACCTGTGGAGGGACTTGGGACTGATGGTCACATACCTATTGAGAGCTTTGGCCTTGTGTCAGGAGCCAGGGGCCCAGGAGCATGGCAAAACACCTACTGTCCATTGATTGTATGGTTGTCTCCTGCTGGGGAGGGGCTCCGAGGTTTTAAACATTAGCTTAACCAGAAATCAGGCTGCCTTTCACAGTCCCACACTTGATTGATCAAAAAATACCCACCCTACCACTTGGGAATGGGGTATTGTTCTCTTAAAATTGCTTTCTGATGTCTGGGGCATTAATTTCTTTTTTTTAAAGAAAATTGGGATATTGACCAGTCTTTCACAGACCACATGAAGCTCAAGAAGAAGGAAGCCCAAAGTGTGAATGCTTCTGTCCTTCTTAGAAGGGGGAACAAAATACTCATGGGAGGAAATACGGAGGCAAAGTGTGGAGCAGAGTCTGAAGGAAAGGCCATCCAGAGACTGTTCCACCTGGGGATCCATCCCATATACAGCCACCAAGCTCAGACACTATTGCTGCTGTTAAGAAATGCTTGCTGACAGGAGCCTGATATAGCTGTTTCCTGAGAGATAATGACAGAGCCTACAGAGGTGGATGCTCGAAGCCAACTGTTGTACTCAGCACAGGGTCCCCAATGGAGGAGTTAGAGAAAGGACCGAAGGAGCTGAAGGGGTTTGCAACCCCATAGTAAGAACAACAATATTAACCAACCAGAACCTCCCCTCCCTCAGAGCTCCCATGGACTAAACCACAAACCAAAGAGTACACATGGAGGGACCCATGGCTCCACTCACATATGTATCATAGGATGACCTTGTCAGGAATCAATGGGAAAAGAGGCATTTGGTCCTGGGAAGGCTCGATGCCCCAGTTTAGGGGAATTCGAAGGTGGGGAGGTGGAAGTGGATGGGTGGGTGGGGGAGTACCCTCATAGAAGCAGGGGAGGGGGTTCGATAGGGGGTTTTGGGGTGAGAAACCAGGAAAAGGGATAACATTTGAAATGTAAATGAGGAAAATATCCAATAATAATAAAAAAAGAAAGCTAGTTGTAACATTTCCTCAGTCTCTGCTCCATTTCCTGTGCCTGTATTTCTTGTAGATAGGATAAGTTTGGTGTTCCTATTGCTCCATCAGGGTTCCTGCCTGGCCACAGGAGGCAGCTTTCCCAGGCTTCATATTCCCAATGCTGTGAGTCACAGCTAAGGGCATCTCCATTGATTTTGGGGCACCTTCTCGATCCCAAGTCTCTGTGTCTTCCTGGAGATGTCCCCTACCTCCCCCCACCCCCGGAAGTTGTGGATTTCCACTCATTCTCATGGTCATCCGGCCATCTCCCCTATCTATCCCCACCCACTCCTCTCCTAATCCCCTCTTCTACCCAGTTCCCTTCCTCCATCTGCTGTCCACAACCTTTCCATTCCCACTACCAAGTGAGGCTCAAGCATCCTTGTTTGTGCCCTCTTTCCTGTCCAGGCTTCTTGGGTTTGTGGTGTATAGCATGGGTATCCTGTATTTTATGGCTGATATTTACTTATATGTGAATACATACCATGCATGTCCTTTGGGTACTGAGTTACTTGACTCAGGATGATATTCTCAAGATCCATTCATTTGTTCACAAAATTCATGCTGTCTTTGTTTTGTTGTTGTTGTTGTTTTGTTTTTGTTTTTTGCTTTTTGTTTTTTTTTAATAGCTGAATAGTAGTCCATTGTGTGGATATAACACATTTTCTTCAGTTGAGGGACATCCAGGTTGCTTCTAGTTTTTGGCTATTATGAATAAAGCTACTATGAAGATAGTTGAGCAAGTATCTTTGTGGGATGGTGAGCATCTTTTGGGTGTATGCCCAGGCATGGTATATCTGGGTCTTGAGGTAGAACTATTCCCAGTTTTCTGAGAAATCATCAAATTGATTTCCAAAATCAATCAAACAAGTTTGCACTCCAGCATAAGCTATCACTTGAGTTTTTGATCTTAGGTGTAAAATGGAATCTCAGAGTTGTTTTGATTTGCATAAAATGCAGCATTTTAAAGAGTTTTGTTTGTTTGTTTGTTTGTTTGGATACAGGATCTCACTAAATAGCCCAAGCTGTCCTTGAGCTCACTGTAGAGCCCACCTAGTCTAATCTTGAACTTGTGATCTTGTCTCATGCTAATAATCATGTATCACTCTGCCCAAACACAGGTTTATACTTTGACAGAGTACATTGCACTGTGAATTGAGTGTCAGGTTGTTAGTAAGGCTGTGTATAACACATGCATATGTGCTTTGGTTTTGATGTTATGTAGAAATGTATCTCTGATTTGTGTTGATGAATAATTCAAAAATATTTAAATAATTTCGATGTACTGATCTTTGAAATTTTAGCTGAATATTTTATACAGACAGCATGGGCTATGATGAACCTTCATGCATTAAAATTTTGAATTTTATGGAAATATGAATATATATGATTTCTATGAAACATACAATATATACATAAAAAGATTACTTACATTATTTTATAATTATATTACCTTGCCTAGTACAAAAGTATGAGTGTGGAGAAATTTATTAAGAAAGAAGAGTATTGATGCAGGGAAAAGTGGAAACAGGGCTAGAGAAGATGGAAAGTTGAGAGTATGTAGACATGAGTGAAGACATTGTAGGATTGACCGGGAGTAGCCATGTGGACATGAGTGTATGTACATGCTTACTCATACCTGTGTTGTCCCTAGCTTTAGTTACATTTATTGTTGTAGACTATAGTTTTCAGATCTTTATGTTCTACCATTTATTCTTCACTAAAACTTGGCTGGAAGTGGCCAGCAACAATCATGCCTCATGTGTGATGCTATGTTGTCTTAAAATTTCTTCTAGCAAGCTAATTAGTCCATTATTTTTAAGTTTAGCTACATTCTGATTTTTAAGACATGTGTGTGAACATAGCTCGGTTCTTTACCAGAATGTAATGTGAATGACCTATAGGCCAGTTCTTGTGAGAGTGCCTGCCTGTTACCCTCAGAAACTTTGTAAGTACAGTCTTTATTCCACATTTTCTTTTGGCATTCTGGTTGTCTGAATTCCCAGCAAATTATTCTGTGAAGCAGAGCCTATGACATCCCAGGGCTTCTCTAGGCCAGTTCTCCACATTCTTCTCAAGAACTGTTGCAAGTGGCCTGCAAGTCGTATGAGGCCAGGCTTACCTCCACAGTGAACCTACTTCTGTATCACCAAATTTCTGTATTACTTACCTTGCTTAGCAGAGTGGTAAAATTGCCACTGGAAGCAACTTAAAGGTAAGAATAGTTTACTTAGGCTTGTAGTTTTTAAGAGACAGCAGTCCATTATTTAGGTGGTTCAGACAGCACAAGTGTGAAGTGAGCATTAGGCTTAGTTAGTTTGTTCTTTGCTAACAAGACAAAAATTAGAGTAATCTTGGAGAGGGAGACCCAGTTGAGAAAATGCCTCCATCAGATTGCCTTCAGGAAAATATGTAGAACTTTTTTTTTTTTTTTGATTAATGATTAGATTTGGGGATGCCTAGAACTGTGAGCACCTTTCCCTGGACAAGAGGTCATGAGTGTTGTTTAAGGAAGCAGGCTGAGCAAGCCATGAGAAATAGCATTCCTCCGTGGCCTCTGCTTCAATTCCTGCCTTCAGATTCCTGCCTTGTGTTTGTGTCCTGACTTTCTTTCATGACAGACTATGTATGGGATGTGTAAGTCAACTAATGTTTTTCTTCTCCAAGTTGCTTTTGATCATGGTCTTTATCACATAGTGATACACTAGTTAGGACAATCAATTCACATCATGTTTGACCATGAACAAGAGAGTGGGCTGGAACCAGATTGGACTTTTAAAGGCTGGCCACTAATGCCTTCCTGCTATCTATGAGGTTCCTCTTGGTAACCCTTTCTGAACAGCTCTGAGAGCCATGAACAAGTGTTCAAATTATGAGCTTTTGGAGGACATTTTAGATTCAAACCATCAAAAACACATTGTGAAGGATCTTCATAGGCGACAGACTAAATACTTTTTTTTTCTTTTATGTCTTGAAGAGATTTGGCTCAGGAATTAATTGGTAGGGGGCTGCCTTGACTCATGTGATCATCAGGGGCACATAAGTAGGGGCTGGCATATTGTGTGAGGGCTGAAGTTGAGATCCTTGATCCAGGACTTGCTGTGAAGTGGACTAGGTACTGAGCAAGGAACAGAGGCGGGGACTGTGGGTAGATAAAGGATGGGACGGTGTTGGGATCCTGGAAAGAATTGGGTAATTAATTACATTTGGTAGCTTTTGGAGTTCTTTGTGGCCTCAGTTTCTAAACTGAAGGGTATGTTTATGGATTGAATTATTTATGAAGTGTCAGTAATAATAGAGGCAGGACTAGATTCTGCTCTTTTATGTCCTAGTGTGGGTTGATGTGTGCTGTTGTTTGCTTACATCTAAAAAAGAATAATTCCAGAGGCTTTTGTTTACGATAACCTTTTAAATAAGCATCATGTCAACCATAACTTTGCATAACATAGGGTAAGTCTTTTCTGTGAGATTCTTCATGCATCCATTTGGGTGAGTATAGGGACAGATTTTCTTGCTGTCACCCAAGGCTTCCTTCTGATTTACTATGGTACCCTTTCTCTTTTATTATTAGCATTTTTTATTGGTTATTTTATTTATTTACATTTCAAATGTTATCCCCTTCCCCATTTCCCCTCTGCAAACCCCCTGTCCCATGCTGCCTCCTCCTGCTTCTATAAGAGTGCTTCCCCACCCACCCTCCCACCCATTCCCGACTCTCCACCCTAGCATTCCCCTACGCTGGGGGTATTGAGCCTCCACAGGACCAAGGGACTCCCCTCCCATTTATGCTAGGTAAAGCCATCCTCTGCTACATATGCAGCTGGAGCCATGGGTTCTTCCATGTGTACTCTTTGGTTGAAGACCTCTGAAGATGGAAAGATCTCCCACGCTCATGGATCTGCAGACTAACAAAGTAAAAATGGCTATCTTACCAAAAGCAATCTACAGATTCAATGTAATCCCCATCAAAATTCCAACTCAATTCTTCACAGAAATAGAAGGAGCAATTTACAAATTCATCTGGAATAACAAAAAATCCAGGATAGTGAAAACTATTTTCAGCAATAAAGAGAACTTCTGGGGGTACCTTATATCTTAACCTTTTCTTTAAACATTCATCTGCATTTTCTGCCTGCTTCTCTTCCTCTTCTCTATTTCCTGATTGAGCAATTGCCCTAGCTGTACTAATATGTGTGCACACAAGTACACATAGATAAACAGAGATATATATGTGTACATGCATGTATATGTACATGCATATCTAGTACATGCATGTACACATGTATACATGAGTTCACACACATATTCATGTTAACATGTGTATACACATGCATGTATGCATTTACACATACATGTGCACATGTACACAACACATACACACATATAATATACATATATACTCACACACACATATCTAAATACTTGCCCACAAGCATGTGTTCATACATGCATATATGCATACAACACATGCACTATGTACATATACATGGATACACGCATGCACACACATATACACCACACAAACAAACCACACAGAGTTGTGCACACACATGGGTACATAGGTACACAACCGTATACTCATATAGTCATATGAATGTACTAGATATGCACACACATGTACATATACACATACGGTTACACACATATGCATACATCTACACACTCATTCACAGCTACCCATACACTACACACACACGCACACTCACACACACGCACACACACTGCCTCAGTGTGATTTAAATTTTTCATTAATATTCTATTTTATATAAATGAGCTGAATTTAGAGCTCCAAGGAAAGGAAAAAACCCTCCTTGTATGTATCAACAATACTACTGCACATTTATCAAGACAAGTAATATGCAGATGATCTTCGTGTTATGTAACTTGCTGTGAAAACTATACCATGACAAAAGTTTTGGTAGTAAGAAATTATAATTGATTTTCAAGTTATACATTTCTTCTTTGAATTCAGTTTCATTGCTACTTTCTTGACATTAAAGCCTGTAAATATATTTCACTTGCATGGATATACTTTTGAAATAGAAACACACTCTTTTCAGGGTTAAATCAACTTTTCTAAATTGATTCAAGTTTGTCTATTGATATAAGTGTATTAAGGGCCGGCCAATTTGTGGTAGCTGATTTAATTTATTGAAAAATATGGTAAGTGAAATTCAAACAACTTGCTTTCTCATTTATTTATTTGTTACTTACTTATTTTTGTCACTGCTGGGTTCAAGCTCAGCATATTGGTGTGGTAGGTAAGCATTCTACACCTATACTATGTTCTTAGTCTCTCATGAAGTTTTTAATTATGAATTTTGTAAAATCTAAAGTGAGATGAAGCATTTCTTTCAAAAACTTGTGTATTTATTGATATTATCTGTACATATATTATATCTGTAGATTTCATAAACTATGAAGAAGGTAACATCTCATCAATTTCTTACCAGTAATTATATGTTGAAATAATTTTGCAAATATTTTGGGTAGTGTGCATATACTTCTGGGAGGTGATTTCTGTTTCACTCTGGTGTCAATGTATTGAAGTAGCTCATGTGGCCCACCTCTTATGTCTGTTAGACAGCATGAGCAGGATGTAGTGAACAGCTTGGGTTACTTCTTGAGAATTGGCTCATGGTAGTGGTGGAGAGAAGGACAGGGAATTGATGGAGAGAGTGGGCATTAATAGTTCTTTTAAAATATATTTTGACTTTTAAATTGTTATGTGTTTTAGCACTTAATCTTAGCTTCAGGACTGGGAATGTACTTCTCTTTGTAGAGTGCTTACTTAGCAGGCACAGAGCCCCAGATTTGATCCCCTGGACAGCATTAAACAGGTAATAGTGGTGCGCAGCTGGAATTTCAACCCCAGCACTTAAGAGGTGGAGACAGAAAGATCAGAATTTTAGGGTCATCTTTGGTTACTTGGTGAATTTGAGGGCAGCCTTAGCTTTTTTGAGACCCTATATTTAAAAGGAAAGAAAGAAAAGGTTTAGTTTGTCTGTCTTGGTTATTACATTATTGTTTAGAGCACTTTAGCGTTCCCATGTCCCTTGTTCCCCTACCCAATTCTTTAGTGACTAACATCTTTCATTAATTTTGAACATTTGTCTCAATTGAAGAGATGGTGTGGAAACATAGTACAGTCTGGGATTTAAACTTTACTCTAAAGTCTAAATCCTACTCTTTTCATCCTTTAATTCTGACAGACAGATGTCTCAGTGGCCACCCTTACGATATTATGGAGACTAGTTTCCAGCTCCTCAAATCCTCTGTATGTTCATGCTGACCTTCCCTCCGACAGTCTCTGCCAGCCACCCATCTTTTCTTAAAACCTGGAATGCTATATATTTGGAATTATATAGCCATTTCGACAATAAACTTCATTTGAAATCTACATATTTAAATTTACTGAATTTTGAAGCTTTTATACTCATTTAATTTTGTTACTGAATATTAGCTTATTGTATTCACATGTTGAATGTCTTAACTGGCTGTTACGAACAGAATTGCTATTGACACTTATGGGCAGGATTTTGTGTAGACACACATGCTCAACTTATTTGGATAATTGCCAGGTAGCCCGACCTGCTGGTCATGCAGTGAAAGCATGTTCAGCTTTGTTTGAAACTGTCATGCTAACGTTCTGTCATTCAGTTCCCTCCAGCAGCGAATGAACATCTCTGTCACTTCATTTCCCTCTCAGCGTCTGTTGGATGGAGGTATGGCATCTCTCATTGTTTTAATTTCCAGTCTCCGAGTGGTGTGTGATGCTGAACATTCTTCTTAGGCTTGCTTGCCATCTGTATATCATTTTGGTTGTGCAGTCTTCTTATCTTTTACATATTTGAAAAATTGGCTCGTAGTTTTCTGTAGATTTGAATAGCAGCAAACATTTTCTTTACTATGTGGATTGGCTTTTCATTTACTTTATAGTATTTCTCTTGGAATACTTGTTTATGAAATCTAAGTTATCAATTTTTTTTTCTCATGGATAATTGCTTTTGGATTTGTATTTTAACAGTCATTATCAAACACAAGGATACTTGGGTTTTAATCTGTTCTTCTCTAATGAGCTTGTCTTTGGGTCATCATTGTTGTGATAAAACACCATGACCAAAACAGACTTGGAAAGGAAAGAATTTATCTAGCTTATAGTTCCACATCTTTGTCCATTACTGAAGGAAGTCAGGACAGGCACTCAAACATGGCAGGAACCTAGCTAGAGGCAGGAGCTAATGCAAACGCCATGGGGATGCTGTTTACTGGGTTATTCCTCATTGTTTGCTCAGCCTGTTTTCTTATAGAATCCAGGACTACCAGCCCAGGGGTGGCACCACCTATCATGAGGCAGGCTGTTCTAAATCAGAATCACTGATTAAGAAAATGTCCTACAGGTGTAAAAATATTTTTTATTCTCCTGCCTCAGTCTGCTAACATAGGCCTAGTCCTGGAAGCTGCTAGCCTCGGTACAATCTTATAGGCCTAGAATGTTTTCAGCCTTTGAGACTTAACTGAATGAGATTACCCCTTCCTAGTTCTTTCTGAATTCTGGCTAGCTGGTTCAACTTCGCTGTTTTGGCTTAAAACTTCTCTCCACTGTAACTGATCCAATCTGGCTTTTCTCTCAGCCTCTGACTTTTTACTCTGCTTGGTCTTTACTAACTTTGGTTGCTACTAGTAATTTGCTCTCCTACTAACTTTGGTAATCTGTTCTAATCGTCTGGCTCAGTCTCATTCTCTGGAGTATTCTGTCTTCACCTGTGTCTAGCTTGTTCATTCTTTGCAACCTGTCTCTGTATAACTTTCCTGGTAAAACTGCCTCCCTCCATCCTTCCCTTCGTCCCTCTGTCCCTCTCTCTTTTTCTTTCCTTCCTCTGCACTGTTCTCTTAAATAGCTGCCCTTTCCTCTCTGTTCTCTTCAGAGTTGGGCATATCCTATTATGTCAAATCTTTTTCTGATTCGTCACTTTGTCTGCCACTCAATTAGACATCACTTTCAAACGTGGGTACTTCCTTTTACTAACTAACTTTATCTTCATTGTTTTGGATAAAGTGTGTGTGCTAAGGGTTGAGATACTTATTTTTATGCGTCTTTTACATTGTTGATCTCTTTAGCTATGTCTAGAAACTCATCTTTTATTTTAGGTTTCCTGGCTTAATTGAGGTAAAGTTTTTAAACTATTCCCTTAAAAGCGTCTGAATTTCTTGGTGTCTGTTATAATGCTTCCTTATTTTTCCTCTAATTTTATTAATTCATGTCTCACTTTCTTTTGGTTAATTCAGCTAAGGGGCTTAAGGGGCTGGCAATCATATATTTTTCACAGAACCAGGTCTTAGACATTCATTGATATATATTCATTAAGTCTGCCCTAGTTTTTATTATTTTCCCATCTACTTAATTTGGATTTGATTTGTTCTTATTTTTGCAAACTCTTGAGATACACCATTAAGCTATTTATTTGTGGCTTTTCTAATTTTTTAATGTAGCCACTTAAAGAGGTATAAAGTTCCTACTTTTAATGTGTCCCAGAGGATTTTCTATGTTTTATTTTTATTTTCTTTTATTTACAGGATTTTTTTTTTTTAATTTCTTCTTTAATTGGTTCATCACTCAGTAGTGGACTGTTTAATCTCCATAGTTTGTTTCATTTCCAGAAATCCTTTGTTCTTGATTTTAAGTTTTACTGCATTGTGATCAAAGAGAATACATGGAATTATTTCAATGTTATATACATATATTTTTTGATTTGTACTGTGTCCTTAAATGTGGCCTGTTTTAGATAAACTTTAGTGGGCTGCAGAATAGGATGTGTATTCTTCGGAGGTTAGGTACAGTATTCTGTAGGTATCTGTTAGGGTCTACATTGATTTTGCATTAAGGAATGAACAAAATAAACTTCCTTTTGGAGTAGTTTAAACTGAAAACAAGCCTATACTTGAATTCTCCACCTCTCTCTGTGTGTTTCATTTATCTGTAGTTTGTTGCCTGTGGCCTGTCTATTGTATATGTCTGATCTCTGCCTCTCTCTGTGCATGTTGTCTGTCTCTAACAAAGGGCTTTGCTCTGTATTTATTGACCAGTGCAGAAAACATAGTATGGGAAAGGAATGAGGAATGCTTTTGTTTATTTAATCTTTAAAAGACATTTTTAACAGAGTTTTTACTAGGGAAGAAGGTGCTTTAGTGACCCCAACTGATCCAGAATAGCACTCAGAACTTCGCACAGCTGTTACCAAATTATATCCACATGTTTCTTTGAAATAGTTATCGGATATTTATTGTTTAAGGCTGCTTTTAAAGTATTCCCTGTTGGCTGCTTTCATCAAATGATTACCACAACACATATATACATACATTCATTATTCTGGGCTAGGGGCATGGGAAAGTATATAACTTAAGATTAGAGATGGACATTTACCTTAGGTTGTAAAAACTGATTACTTGGGAAATTGAAGGCATAGAAATGTTGGATACATTGGTTTCCTAAAGGTGGGTTAAAATTAAACAGCCCAAGTACACAGTAGGACAGCAGATTCAGTACATAGTTTTAAATTATCTCAAGGCATATTTTTAATGTTTTGCAAAGTGTGGCAAGAGTTCAGCCTCTTCCAAGTCAAGATAGATATTCAAGGTTGTTCAATGAATGGGGTCAACTAATTCTAATGTTTCTCTGTTTATTTGTGCAGATGACCTGTCCATAGAAAATGTGGGAGTTATGTTGGTATTATGCTTTTTATAATATTGGATTCATCAGAGTTCTTGGTATATATGTTTGGGACTGTAGTGCCATCTTGGTTTACTGTTCTCTTGATCAGAATAAAGTATTCTGTAACTCTTCAGATTAATTTTGGGTTGAGGTTTGTTTTCTTAGATATTTGGATAGTGCTGCATGCTGGTGTCCTGCTCCCATTTGCTTTCTCATTACCTATCTTGGAAGGTAAGATGTATCTTAGGTAGGCAAACCCCCCCCCCCTTTTATGAATCTATTCAGTTAATATATGTTTTTTTTTTTAATTGGGGAGTTGAGGCCATTAATATTTAAAATTATTCCTGAACGGTGTGCATGTGATTGCTATTAATGTGTGGATATTTTTGTTGTTTGTGTTTGTAACTTTATTCTACGCTTCAGTTATTATAGTTTTGCTTGTTTCCAAGACTACTCTCTTGGCTCTGCGTATGCTCTCTTCAGTCTAAAGTACTGTGTCCAGTGTTCTCTGTAGGGTTAATTTGGTAGGCATGAGTCATATCTGATTAAGTTTCTTTCTTCTTCAATTGGAGCAGATACAGTTGCTGGGTTAGGTAGTCGGGGTTGGCATCTGTGGTTTTTTCGAACTCGAACTCGGAGTGTATTGCTCAGAGCTTCTTGAGCTTGTAAAGCTCCATTGAGGAGTCATCTGTTATTCTGATGGGTTTTCCTTTCTATGTCATTGTGGATTTTCTCTTGCAGCTTTCAGGACCCTTTCTTTGTGCTGTATAGTAAATGCTATCCCTATGGTATTCTGTGGGGAGCTTCTTTGTTGTTCCTGTCTGCTATCAATTTAAATTGTACAGTAACTTAGCAATTACATTCATTTATTTTTCATATTTTAGGATATCACCTTTGCTTATGACTGGCTTGTAATCCTTTCTGCAGATTTACAGAGTTACACCTGCTTCTGCTCCTTGAGTACTGGGGTTAAAGTCATGTGTCATGTGCTTGGTCTAGCAATTTATTTACAGAAAGTTTGAAGTTAACTTGTAGAAGTGAACATGTTATTTATTTATTTATCTAAAGTGGTGGAAGGAATTTTTTCTGAAATTGGCTGGAAATTCAAACATCTGGTGTGGATGGGTTTTTCTTTGCAACAGAAGTGTGAAGTGAGGACCATGTTAAACTTTCTATGAGTAGATGGTTTGCATATATGTACATTCGCACATGTCCCCTGGGTGCAGTTTTTTGCATTCACTAGTTTTTACAGAATATGAGTGTGTCATGTACAAATGTAATATTTCATTTTACTGAAACCAATTGAATTTTTAAAACAAGCAGTATAGCAGAACAAACTGTATAACATTGAACATTGATAGTTTCTCGATTTATAAAGTTGTGTTTAAAAAAAAAAAAAGGTTGAATTGAGTTATTTATCTGCCCAGTAAGGCACTTGTGTTTACGTAGTTGTTCTTTTTATCTTACTTTCCCTGTTTATTAAAATTGTATTTTTCTCATACAAAGTATCCAGATTACAGTTTTCTCTCCTTCTATACCTTCTAGTTCTTCCCCACCCACCCTCCCATCTGGATCCAATCCCTTTCTGTCTCTTGTTAGAAAAGAACAGTGTTCTAAGAGATAATAACCAAACATAACAAAATAAAATATAAAATGATAAAACAAACACCATCATATCCAAGTTGGACAAGGCAATTCAACAGAAGGAAAAGAGCTCCCAAGGGAAGTCAGCTGGTCTTACCCGAAACACCAAGCAGCACTTCGTTCTTCAGGAAGTGGTGTACACTTATTTATGCCTTGCACCCTGTCTATGGCTTTTATTGACTCTTTCATAAACTGTATTGCTTTGTCCATAGGGACAGTTTCTCCTTGCCTAGCTTCATTATAACCTTATCATTTCTGTATAGTTGTAGCACTGCCTTGGTCTTTTTGTTTACACATATTTTTTTCATGAACACTGACTTGAGTAGTTTGTTGACTCCTATTCTAAAGTGGCCTGCTCCTCAAAAACCACTCAGTGTTCCTGAGCTTGTTTCTTGGGTACAAGCTAGATGATGGCTTCAGGGTTGTCCTCGACAGATATTTGAAGTGTATTATATCTCAATGCACCAACTATTAGCCAGACTCAGATGGGCCCCTGGGCCTTTTTGGGCTCAGCCTCATCTTCAGCACAGTGCATGCAAATACTACCACTTGATTAATTGGAGCTGGCTTACAAGTTGAAATGATTTCTGTTTTTATATACACTGTGCTTATATGGTTGGTGTTTTATTCCTGGGTGGCCTGAGCATAGGGCTCTGGGTTAGCTAATAAGCAAATGGGGAAGATTTCACATGCCTTAGTTTATTACTTTAAGCCAGAGAGCCTTCTTCAGAGGTTCTAGCCATCAGAGAGGATTTATTCAGTCCCTCTCAACATTTCCACAGGAAGAAAACAGTGTCCATTTGTTGTCCCAGCAAAGAAAGAAACTCGTTTCGAGCATGGTGGAGTACCTTCCAAGCCTTACTTTGAATAGGGGTAGAATCAGCATGCCCGCCCAGTTCCCACCCCTGCAAACTGTTTCAGCAGCAGCAGAGTAGCTATGGTCTTAGGCCCAGGCTAAAGGCCCAGATGCTTCCAAAAGACATAAGCAATAGCCTGCAAGCAGTGGCCAGTCTACCTCCAGTGTCAGTGTTGACACTGCAAGTCTCTCCTTACACCATGACAGTGTTGTCAGGACACATTAATATTTGTGCTACCAATATGCACTTTGTTTTCATCTTGATTCTGATGTCACTGTGTGTGGATGTCACCATTAGGTGGTAAGCCTTTGATTTAATTGACTAGTTTTCATTTAAAATAATCTTTTATACTTAGTGACTTCAGGGTTTTTTGTTTTTTAAACCAGAAATATTGTGGGAAGTAAAATCTAGTCATCTGTAGGTAAGCCAATGTGTTTTGTTTGCTTTTAAGTATCTTCTCATGCCATTCTAAAAGTAAGACCTCATTTGAAGTTTTAAATATTTCCAATAATTAAGTAAAAATAGAAAGAAAAGATTTAAATTGCTTTTCTTGCTATGCCATTTGTGCTTTGTTGACCTACTGTTACAGCCCTTGTTACAGATTTAAAATTACCAATTTTCTGTTTTATAATGGAAAGTTTTTACTCTTGGATTTTTTTTTTAGGTGCTGATTTTGACTACTGTGAAAATCATTATTAATAGTGAAAGAAATGCTTTTCCTCCCCTCCTCCCCTCTCTGGAGATAAGGCTGCCTAGCTAGCAGATGTCCCCTTCCCCCTCCAAGCACACGGGAGGAACAGGTTAGAAAGCATGTAGGCTGGGAGGGAGGGGCTGATTAAGCCCCTGCTACCTTATTCCCTAAAGACCAATCAGTTTAAAAGTCACACTGTTCTGCCAATCACATTGTACCTAAAGGCGCTGCTCTGAAGTCCTATTTAAGGCCCCTGAACGTGCTCTGCGGGGTCGCTCTCCCATCTTGGTATGTAGAGCGGCCTCATCATGCTGATGAATCAATAAATTTCTCTTGCATTTTGCATCAATCCTCGACTCCATGTGTCCATTCAGAGGGTCTTCCGTAAGTTAAGACTCCCCAGAGTCTTACAATAGATATAATAATGAAAATGAATAAACATTTGAAAAAAGTGTGGGCCAACATGCAAGAGAAACTAATAAAAGCACCTATTAAAAATAGTTCCTATCTCTAGTACTAGAAAAATTAAATATCTTGATACTGGAAAATTAACCAAAATATCTGCTCTAAAAAATTATTCTGTTGTTTTCTGAGGAATCATAACTTATTAGGCAAATGAAATACCAGCTGGAGAAAAGCAGGTTTCCAAAATTATTAAATTTCAGCCAGGGTGTTTGGAATGAAGTTGCAGCCTGGTGTCAGAAAGTGTCCAGGGCACTGGCAAGCACTGGACATTTGCAGGGTGTATAGGATTTGAATTACACCAAACATATTTTAATGTGTGTCTTAGTCAGGATTTCTATTCTTGCACAAACATCATGACCAAGAAGCAAGTTGGGGAGGAAAGGGTTTATTCAGCTTACATTTCCACATTGCTGTTCATTACCAAAAGAAATCAGAACTGGAACTCAAGCAGGTCAGGAAGCAGGAGCTGATGCAGAGGCTGTGGGAGGATGTTCTTTACTGGCTTTCTTCCCCTGGCTTGCTCAGCCTGCTTCCTTATAGAGCCCAAGACTACCAGCCCAGGGATGGCACCACCCACAAGGGGCCCTCCCCCCTTGATCACTAATTGAGAAAATGCCTTACAGCTGGATCTCATGGAGGCATTTCTCAACTGAAGCTCCTTTCTCTGTGATAACTCCAGCTTGCATCAAGTTGACACACAGCCAGCCAGTACAATGTGCTATAACTCATGCCCTCCAGCAGACATAACAGCTTTTGGTCTGAGTGGGGCTTTAACTGATAACCTTTTTCCGAGAGGAGAAATCTGGGTTAAGTTCCAGCAGTTTAGAAGGACTGATAGCTTCTTACTGCTTAAACACAGTGTTACTGGGTTTTAATTAAAAGACAAGGGCTGGGCAGATCTCTCAGAGGTTAAGAGCACTTGCTGCTCTTGCAGAGGGCTGGGTTTGATTCCCAGCACCCACATGGTGGTTTATAACTGATGAGACTCCAGTCACCTCAAAGATGTGGCTCTAGCAGACCCCCTCTCTCCCCTTCTGGTTTTCTAAAAGCAGATTACATTCCAAAAGATAGCCCCCAAAGTCTATTTCCTTATTTGGCCACTTCCTCCTCCTGCTGCTGACTACCAAGGTCCAGCTGTCTATTAAATCCAGCAATCAAAAGTCCCATTTAATTAACATGTCTAATTGTAACCTGCCATTTGCCTATGCGCTATGTCTGTCTCCTCTCTCCAGCGCCAGTCGTTTGTCCAGACCCTTGACCCTTGTACAGATATCCCTCCCACCCTCTCCTTTGTTCCCTCCTGAGTCTCATCTTCTATCTCCTGTCACTGTTTCCTATTTCCTGCCCTTTGTCCCTCTGAGGAAACTCTTTTGTGCTTAGAACTTGACCTTGGGTGTCCTGAGCTGATACAGATCACTTCAATAACCACCCATATCTCCAGTTTCAGGGGTTCCAAATGCCCTCTTGTGATCTTCTCTATCCCTAAGCATGCACACAGTGTACAAACATACAAGTAAGTCAAACACTCACAGATCAAATAGAATGAATAAACCTAATTAAAAAGTTAGCGGATAAGCTCTTGCTCCTGACATTTCAGCATTTCTGACAAAGACCATACACGGCTGCAATATCTGAGACAGACTTGAGGGCTGGAGATGGAGAGGCTTTCTCGTGCTTTTAAAATTTTAACACTTGTGATAATCAATGACATTTTATTACTTATTTAGTTAATTATTTGTTGTTGAGACAGGCTCTCACTATGTAGTTCTGGACTGCTTGGAAATCATCATGTAGATCATACCAGAGTGTCTTCAACTTCACAGAACAGAGATCTGCCTGCCTCTGACAGTTGAGTGCTGGGATTAAGGGATACTGCACAAAGCCTGTCCTAAACTTACTATAGTAATTGTACAGTTTTATCTATCATCTGGCTGTCCTTTCTTCTCTCTCCCTCCTCCTCCTCCTCCTCCTCCTCCTCCTCCTCCTCCTCCTCCTCCTCCTCCTCCTCTTCTTCTTCTTCTGTCCTGGGGATCCAACTGAAGGCTCAATCCCTCAGCCTTATACACCTAACATACAGTTCAATGTAGTGATAAAGATATATACATTGCTATGGAATATGTTCTCCTTAGCTTCTTATGCTGCAAATCTTGCATTATGTCCCATTAAATCTTGTTCATTTTCCCTGTACACAGCCCCTAGTAACTACCATTCTGCTTTGAATTTGTGTAACTTTGATTGATAGCTCAAATAAGCAAACTTGGACAGCATTTCTTCATTGTTGTTGTTTTAATAATCAGCTTATTTCCCTAACCATGGCTTCAAGGTTTAGTGTGTTGTAGCAAGTAGTAGGATTTCCTTTCTAGTGAAGGCTAAATGAGATTTCATTGTTAGTGTGTATCATGGCTTCTTCATCCGGTTATCTAGTGGTAGGTATTGTGGCTACTTCTGCTTCTTAGCCATTCTGAATGGCATAGGAATACGTGTCCATAGATGACTCTTTGAGAATCTGTTTCTAAGTCTTCTCAGGTTCATACACAGAAAATAGTTCTAGTTTTCATTTCCCAAGGGACCTCTGTTGTTTTCTACCCATCAACAGTATTTAAAAGTTTTCCTATCTCCATTCCCTCACCGACATTGCTGTTTATTGTTTATTCTTGTTATCAGTTGTGGTTTCTTAATGGATATGAGGGATGAGTAATATGTGTATATTTTAATTTTTTTTACATTTTTAAAATTGTGTATGTGTGTACGCATACCATATTACATGAGTGCAGATCAGAGAACAACTCTTTAGATTCTTTCCTTCCACTGTGTGAATCCCAGGAGTTGAATTCAAGTCATCAGGTTTGGCAACAGGTGCCTTTATCTGCTTAGTCATCTCCAGGCTTGATAGATGATAAGATATTAACTTACTTCATGAGTTTGCTGAAATTCAGCATGGGTAGGTTTTAGTTAGGATGGAGGGTATAGACTTGGTACTGACTGTATGCAAATGAGTTCAGTGTAAACTTGACTTATGTGTATATTATCATTACGGGTATTATTTGGCAGCCAGAACAAAAACCCAGACTACAACAAAAGAAGAATGTTTGTGAATGGCAGAGAATCAGGCTGTAGCACTGTGTGCCCTGTTGGTAGGAATGTTACAGACTTAGAAATTGGTAGAGCTAGCATTGCAACCTCATGAGCCACACAAGGAGAGGATCTGAAGCTTTTGACCTGTCAGTCAGTGAGGAGACTTGAAGAAGAACAGAAAGCAGCAATAGTTACAATCATGTGATTCACTGTGATGTCATGTAGGAAATGCTGAAACTTAGCTGTTAGGCAGACCTAGAACAAAACAAAATGCTGTGAGTGGAATGGGAGAAGCATGTTTCTGATCAACATAAGGAAAACCTTTTGTCAATAAGAAGCATCCCCCACAAAACTTTCAGCTTCACAGTCTGGGATGCTGACTGAATCCTTCACAGAAAGGACGCTCCTCCAACAGGCAGAACCTGGGAAAAGCAACCCATATACAGACTGTTCCTTCCTACCATCTGTTCATACCAGTTTGAGAAAATAGACAAATGATTTCAATACACAAACACCCTAATGCATTGTAGTAGCTGACTTTGCTTGCAGAGGCACAGCCTACCCAGATGTTAAATGGAATAAATCTCCTCCTTAGGAAGAATCTAGAATCTTTGATTCTCCTGACTAATGAAAAGGTGGGTGGTACTCTTTTTCAAAATTGCACAAGAGCCATGTGGAAGCCCTGTCCCTCTGTTCTCTTTGTTTCTCAGCACTTCCTGTCTCTCTATTTTCTTTGTTCCTCAGCACTTCCTGTCCCTCTGTTCTTCATTGTTGTTTCTCTGTTCTCTATCATGGTTCCTTGGCATTTCCTGCCCCTGTGTTCTTTGTTCATGTCCCTAAGCACTTCCTACCCATGTGTTGATGCTTCATTTAACTCAGCCCACCTATGTGTTGTTGGTTTTGTCTTTACTTGGCCTGTGCCTTCTCATTGCCCATTCTTTCCTCACTGAAAGCCACCTTTTCAGCACCCGTGATGTCTGCCCTTGCCTTTTCTCAAGAGCTTTGAGCTCTTTCACAGTAGTAACTACATATTGTTGATCGTTTATTTCTTTGTGCAAACCTCCAATATTTATTGAATGAAAGGAATTTATGTGTCTTATTGTATAAGTCTTGTAGCTGTGTAGTGATTTGGGGCTGATAGAAAAGCATGCTGTGTGTGTTTCTTTCTTTTAGGGCCCTGGTAAGAATGTGCGTGGGAAATAAAACCAGAGGCGAGCTGTCCTGCCCCTTTCTCTCATTCTCCTGATTTACTCTCTTGCTTCTACTTCATCTCTCCCAGCTCTTCCCATCACCTATTCGGGAAGCCTGATGTCATCCTCCTTCCTCTCCTCACTCCTGTTTCTCACATCATTTCTCTTCCTCCCCTTCTTCTTTTAAAACTGTACTTCCTTTTTATTGCTTATACTCACAGCTTTGGCAGGCTGTTATTAGTTTGGATCTCTGTGCATAGATTAGGTTGGAGCATCCCTTACTGATTTCTGCGTGGTTCCTTGTCTCAGTACTTCTCTTTCTAGTCTGTCTATACTTATATAATCCCTTGGTGTTGGCCATTGTTGGTTGGTTACTATTTGAACAGCACAGATGATGTTTGTGTTCTGGTTACTTTGCATTTTTGTGTTTATCAAGGCCATTTGCCATTATCCTGGGCAATTAAATGAGAACTGTAGTCAAGAAGTCTCCTTGAGAGTAGTGCTGATTTTCATTGTGTGAGTTGTGAGCTTGCTTACTTTTGGCCTGTGTAATTGCAAACTGAAGCTCTCTGATCTATATATTATGTTAAAAAGTGGGTCTAGGGGCTGGAGAGATGCCTCAGAGGATAAGAGCACTGGCTGCTCTTCCAGAGGACCCGGGTTCAATTACCAGCATCTACATTGCAGCTTGTAACTCCAGTTCCAGGTTATCTGACACCCCCCACAAAGATTCATGTAGGTAAGACACCAATGCACATATTTATATACATGTAGGTAAAACACCAATGTGCATTAAAACATCATGTTTTTAAAAAGTAAGTCTAAAGAATTTTTCATAAAGTTAGTAATATTATTTTTTGCAACTTAAAAACACCAGCACACATATAAACCTTCAACACACAGTCGAAGCTTGCTAGGCAGGGCTCTGCATTTGCTTGAAACTGCCTGACAATCTTTGTTTGCTTTGCATATAAAGAAGATTAATGTTCATGAACTTGAATAAATTTCATTTAATGACTTGGTCGGTAATTTCTTCAGTGTATGATAAATGACTGTTCTGAATTACTTTTGTTCTCTGCAGAATTTTTAGAGAAGCTTAGATTATTAATATTTTGATGTATGTATTTTCCGTTTTTTAAGTTTTGATTTAATGAGCCACAGTTTTAAAGATATCTTCCCATCTGCCCAACTCTAGAGATTGATTGAAATTCATGTATGTTCTTTTGTTTGTAGTTGGCTAGTCTTGTATTTTCTTACTCTTAGAGGTCCAAAGTCCAGGGGAGGGTTATGTTCATTTGTCTGGGTCTCCCATATTTTCTCTAGTTTGCATGCGAATTTGATTATTGTAGGTGATCTGAAAAGGAATGTATTCCTAAATGTAGAAGAGGCTCAGCACTGTGTGGACTGTTTTGATGTATGAGCTCCACACTCAGGGCTCAGAGGTGTGGATGTATATAGGTCCTTTGAAGAAAGTCTTGGAAATTGTGGTGCTGAGTAGCCCTGTGGTTACTGCATCTCAAGCTGCCTTGTGCAAACTCAGCACATCATGCAGCTCTGTTCCCAGGCAAACTGACATGCTTTTCCTTAAGTCCGGCATTGTGCTTTCTCTCAATAGCAGTGCAGAGCATTTACAGTCACCCTGAGGTGCTTATCTCATCTTGCTGAAGAAAAAGAACTACTTGGCCAACTACTTGTCTTAACCCCTAGGTCCATCGACCCTCTACTGGGATTAATTAAATCCAAAGAGCAAGCAATATGTAAGCATATGTCCTGTGTTACCTTTCTAAAGATCACTTTAAAATCCAGCTTTTAAACACCTGCTTTCAGCAATTGCAGTATTCTAGAGGAATATCTTCAGTTTATATAGACGCAAAAGCCCAAGATCTGTAGCTGTTTCTGCAGAAATAATCAAATCGTGTGACTGTGTGATCAGACAGCAGACATTAGAGTCAGGGAGGTCTGTTAATGAAGGCAGACAGTAACTATTCTTATGAGAACAGGGTGCATTTAGAAGCTGTTTGTCTTGAAGTGTTCATCCTAACCACCTTGTGATGTTCCCTGACATGCAGTAAGTGTGTGTGAAGGGTGAGACAGTGAGAGCAGCTTGCTGGGCATTCCAGTTTCATGTTAGGTTTTCCATGTGTGTGCACATAGGCCGCCTTTTTTCCCATGATGTGAGATTGCTCTGGACAAAGAAGGTGTCCTGACACTTTGTTATTTTAGGTGACTTATGTTAAAGAGTAGGCAAAATGAAAAGTTTAGATTCAAAAAGCACACTTTAAAACTCCAAACTAAAGTCACATAGTACTCTTTGAGCACAAAGTTCCACGATTTCTCTTTATTGCATTCTCCATCTATATTTTTAAGTGTTTATTATATGGTAAGGTGATAAAACTGTAGAAAACACTTGCAGTCAGTAGTTTCTTTACTGTTGAATTATTGAGACTACGGATCCATAGATCCATAGTAAGCAGTCCTTAGACATACATAGAAGTCCTTAGACAGCTTTACTGTAAGTGGGGAAAATACCAACCACTTAAGCACTTAGTATTTGGAGACAGCTAATGTGATGGGAAGTGTAGAATGTCACTTAATTTTTTTCCAAATAGAAGGAATTGATTGTATTCTAAGAGTTAGCATTAAAATGTATAATGAATGCGTAGAAGTTTTCTCTTCTTTCCATTCCCTGTCCCCTCCCTTCATTTCTAGAAGAGTAGTTTCTTTACATTAAACTATGCATGTGTTGTTTTAAAGGCATTACACTATGGTTATAGAAGCAGAAACATTTGAAGATCATACACCATCATTCAAAAGCTGGGATAAAATGACGAAAGATAGAGAAGACCTCAGCCTCATTGCTTGCTTCAGGAATTGAAGGTCAGCCGGTAGCTGGCTAAGTGGATGCAGAATGTTTCAGACTCACTCACAGGCTCTAGCACCATCTCTGGGTTAGCCATTCCAAAATTGTGACCTAGTGTCTGTCAGGTAAATGTTTTCCTTTATGCTAATGCTGCCATAGTGAGGTCATTATAATATACTGCCAGGATAGCAAACAGGAATCTTGGTTCCAGGAATGAGAGATTCATTTTCTATTACTGCATAACAATTATCACGGATTTGCAGAAGCTTGAAAAAACTACCCACTTGTGAGCAGTCGGTCATGTGGGTGCTGGGAACTGCATCTGTCTCCTCTTCAAGCACAGCAAGTTCGCTGCTGAGCCATCTCTCCAGCCCCAGGTCTGACTTCATTTTGGAGTTGGTGATCATTAGTTTGTGTCCAGGCTTGTTCAGTATGACTGCATTTGGTTTTCCCCGATCAGCAGTTCTCAACCTGGGGGTTCACAACCCTTGTGGGTATTGAACAACCCTTTCACACCAAAGACCATCAGAAAACAAATATTTAGGTTACAATTCATAACAGTAGCAAAATTACAGTTATGAAGTAGCAACAAAAGTAATTTTATGGTTAGAGTCACCACAACATTAGGGACTGTACTAGAGGGTTACAGATTAGGAAGGTTGAGAACTACCGCCTTAGATTCTAAGGCTACGGATCTCAGTTCATTGCTGACTACTGACTAGAGACATGTTTCAGTGCTTAGCTCCCTTAGTGACATCTGTCAAGCCACCTCTGGTCCCTCTGTCTCAGCACTGTTTCTACTCTAACTTCACTCCTTGTGAGGAAGTGAGAGTTCTAAAGTTTAAAAAACAACAAAAAAATCCTTAGTCTGGTTTTTTTGTCTATTCATTCTGTATTTATTTTAGTTAATTAATTTATTTATTAATTAATTAATTTACATCCCAAATGTCCTTCCTCCGGGTTCCCCCTCCCATTCGCTTCTGAGAGGGTGTATCTGTGTTCTTTTTTTATAACATAACAGGACCTTAGAAGGAATCCCCTTTCTACGTAAGTTTTAGAAATTCCGACATGCTAGGACAGTTTTCCGTGGGTGGGCATTGTAAAGTTATTCTTAGAATTCTGTGCAGTAGTTGGCAGCTGGTGACAACGTTGTCCACATACTAACGTACTGTAACAAGGTGTGCCATAACCGGGTGGGCATTGCAAGCTTTCCCTACAACGTATCCTTTCACGTTGTCCCTTAGCGCTCCGAGGACCCGCCTTCGTAGAGCAGTTTGAGAACTGAACAGATTAGGTTTTTTATATTGTTTTACTCTGTGCTCGGCACATCATAAACACTCCATAACTATTAATCGCTATTACTATTATTTGTTCTTCCAAGTAGAATTCTTTCCCGACATGTTTCATTTTTCATGTAATGAACTTGACTATAAAATCCAAAGCACATGTTCAGTAAAAATAACAAATGTTAACCAAGCAGGAGTTTTTCATCACTGTGGAATATGACTCTTGGGCCTCTGTCTCATTCATGCATTCTCTTGCTAGAGGTAGAGCACTTGTGCCTTTCCGTGGCTGGGGCCAGGTGTGTGTGGCCGAGTTTGTGTTGGAAATGAAGTGGAAGGAAGGTAGAGAGAACCGGGGTGAAAGGCAAGTCGGGGGTAGAGCAGAGGGTGGTATGAGGGTGGGCAGTTATACAAATGTGTGAAGTAGGGATTTCAGGATAGATTGTAAGTGAGTGTGGAAAACCTCCAGTTAAGAAGGACAGTTCCATTCTCATAATGGGCCATTATTGCAACATCCCTCCAGACCGACAAGGTTTCTTGCCAAGAAAAGTTGTGGCAATCCTGATGGAAGTGAGGTGGGTCCGACTGGAGCAGTCTGACTCTGGAAGTCCTGGTGGCTTGTCTTGGTCAAGAAGAGGTGAGAAGAGCTCCTGGGAGGACCCGTGGGACCCAAGCCTCACTGTTCTTTACATAAGATTCTTTACTGATGTCAGAACAAGGTATGGCCAGATCTTAGGAGAAAAGGAGCAGGTGGGGTGAGGAGAGGTTCACTGCCAGCCTTCATCTGCCCTCCTCCTCTGAGGATCACCGGGAGTAAATAAGGATGCACTACACCTGTGCCGAGCCTCTGTGTCCAGAACTCATCAAAGGTTTTACATTTTTCGGGGCTTTTCACAATCTGTCTCTGCTAGGGCAGTTTTGTTTCTCCTCACTCCACCTCATGACCTGTATGTGCTTTATAGCCATATATACTAGATGTTTTTCACGAATGTAGTTCATATCTATACCGACTATATATTGCCCAAAACAATATTTTACGACCTTAAACAAAGTTTCCTATTTCCTTAATACTACTCAAAATGTTCTAAAATTTTTCCAAAAACTTTTCCTGGCACATCTTAAGGTTATCAATATTAGATACAATGAGTGTTCTGTACTAATAAAGGAAACAACTTTTCTAGCATTTTAGTATAGCATTATGATTACTAAGTGATTATAACAATTAGTAATTGGGTAATATTTGATTGGCAGAGATGTGTTTCTATTGTCAGATCATAAATCAGTTTACCGAACTGACACAAAGTCAGAATCAATGTCTCCTAGCTCTGTCTCCCTTACACTCACCCAGTCTAAACCTGCACCTTTTTTCTACGCCAATACTGCTACTCATGAGGAGCTACCACACCCATCTGGACCTTTTTAAAATTTATTTTATTTTATTTATTTATTTTTCATACTTTATTTACATTTCAAATGTTTCCCCCTTTCCTGATCTCCCCTTTGGGACCTCCCTATTTCCTCCCCCCTCCCCCTGCCACTATGGGGGTATTCCCCACCCACCCACTCTCATCATCCCTCCTTGGCATTCTCCTATTCTGGGATCTAACACCCTCAGGCCCAAGGGCCTCTCCTCCCCCTGATGGCTAAAAGACTCTCCTCTGCCGCATATGTGGCCAGCACTGTGGGTCCCTTCATGTGTATTCTTTGGTTGATGGATCAGTCTGGGCCAACAGGGCTCCATAGCCAAACAATGCCAGGAGAAAGCGAGCCGCCCACCTGTGTGGACCTATTTTTTTAAAGGAGACAACAGAGTCAATATACAGTGTGAGCCCACATCTCCAGTTTCCTAAATTCCTATCTTCTGTACTGACACTGTTTGTGTTTATAAACACCCCAACCCCAAATTGAAATCCTTTAAAAGATTGCTAAGTGAAACACACTGTCTGCTTAAAAACTATAAATCATCCGTTGGCTAGTGATGACCCTTCTTATTTCTGATCTCTCTCTCTCTCTCTCTCTCTCTCTCTCTCTCTCTCTCTCTCTTTCTCTGTGTGTGTGTGTGTGAGAGAGAGAGAGAGATCTTACTCCAATATCTCTTGCCTTGTAGCACTCATAAAGTATCTTGACATTTGACTAATTAAACTCTGAAAGCAAGGCATATGGCTTCCTTCAGCTAAAAAAAAAAAAAAATCACAGAAAAGTACTTGAAATTTAAATTAGAAGATGACATTTTATACATTAAAGACATGCATGCTGTCAGTCTTAGTGTTCGACCATTGTTGTGCAAAGCCTCGTGAGAAGACACATGCCTTCTCTGGTAAGTCACGCTCTGTGACATCTAGTCTCTCATCAAGGGTGTCTGACCGCTGCTGCTCACTTGTACCATGTTGCCGCTTCTTCGGGGAAGTTTTGCTGATTAGTTTTGCTTTTGGAGTCTTGCTGGCATGTATGTAGGTAGTGAGTTAGAAAAGCTTCAGCATTTGAAATGACTGTAGGATGTAATGATGAATGGATAGTTTCAGAGGCGTCTCTTAACAGTGAACATCCAAATGATAAAGAAACCTCCCTGTCTAGAGCTTACCTAGTTTACCAAGGAAAAGTTTGAGATTTTAGGGAAGCTGATTTACCCTAACCACCTGATTCCTGTTTTTTCTACTCATATGCTAAACTTTTCACTGACTGTGTTGGAAGATGAAGTCTTCCTTTGTTTTGGTTTCCTTTCTTTTCTTTGGTTTCATTAGTCTTGAATCTGGAAGAAGATACATACCTGTGGTAGCAAGAATGCATACATCCCCCTCCCCCATTGGACATTTGAGAAGCAATGCCAGTATTGAGCAGTGCTGGGAACAGGAGCATTCCTGTCTGGGTACAGTTTTCACCAACTGAGAGCCAAGCGCAGAGAGATGTAAAACAGCCCTGTTTTGTCTTCTGCCCTACAGAGGGTGCTTTCCCTTTGAATTTGGGCAATTGCCTTGTGCTGCTAGTGTAGGAAAGCTGAGAAGCCGACAGGATTTTGAACTTCGATGATTTTACTCTGAAAACATTGACTTCATTATGGGACCCAGTTTGTAGAAGACTGTTAAGTGGAACAGTCCTAAGTTGTTTCACTTCCTTCAAAATTCAAGTAAAAGGTGGTCTTTGGGAGACTAATCTTGTGCTTTGGCTGCAAAGCTCATGAGATGTTAGGCTGTGATACTAGAAGAATTTTCTGGCTTTCTTAGATAGCAAAAATGTTGACTGCATTACCTTGGGGTTCACTACCAAATTAGATAGTTAAGTGGAGACTTTAATGGTAGAGATGTCTGTCTGGGGTTGTCTTAATTGGCTTGTGCTAAAAAGAGCAAAGATGTCTCCTTCGGAGGGTTTATGCACAAATGTACTGTGACAGGGGCAGGGAGATGCGTTCATTCTTACAGATAGGCAACAAAACAGCTCTGTAGGAGGCATAGGCTGCAAGCCAGGGCACGGCTCAGTAAAGAGCCATGCTGGGACACTTAATAATTTGTGAGTGCACGTAATAGTAATGAGATGGGCGTTGACAATGTTAATGAGCAAGGATAGGTCTTCAAATATGAAGATTTGTACGGTGAGTAATTTCTCACTATTATTTTTGTTATGAGAATATAAATAACAGTAAGTGTAAAGTGTTATTTTTATTAAAACATTGTTAATTTAAAAAATTAATAAAACAATGTTTAATTAAAATTAAGATGTTTCTGAAGAATTTCACTATGATGTTAAATTTTGCAGTTTTCTTAAGATGGAATATTGTGTGAGGTTAGCAGTCAGCTGGAAAATGGGTACATCTGGTGAACCAAAAATTTAAGCAAGCTGCTAATCTTGAGTGTGTAAGTTTCTTTTCCTATTGCTGTGATAGAATACCCTAACGAAAGCGACTTAAGGAGGGAGGGTGTTTGTTTGGCCCACAGCTCAGAGTATAGTTCATTAAGGCAGGGAAGAACTAAGCTGATCACATGGCAGCCACGGTCAATAACAGAGTGATGGACAAATGCTGCTCAGTGCCCTTTCTCTACTTCTACTGACCAGGATCCCAGCTCAGAGAATGGTGCCATGCACAATAGGATTTCCACCTCAATTATTTTAATCAATATAATCATCCACAGGCATGCTCAGCAGCCATCTCCCAGATAATTATAGATTCTATCACATTGACAGTTAATACTAATCAAAACACTGAAAATAGTATTAGTATTAGTATTGAATAGTGTCAAAGGCCCTGAGACAAAACTTAAGACAATGCCTAAAGATCTAACAGCTTTCCTCCTTAAATGTGCTTACTGTAGTAAGCCTCCGAAACTTTTGTCAATGTCTGGAACCTTTGCATTGTGTTCAAATGTTAAGTACATCTGATCCCATGGTATACAATCGTAATAGGTGTATCATCAACAGGCCCCACCTACATCCCTGACTAGAGACTTATGAGCCATTGACAAACACATCTTCTCTCTCATTGACAGGTCATGTGGATTTCAACAATAGTTGTGGTTTTAAATGACATTACAGTTTTCATGAGAGCAGAAGTTTTTCCAGCTATCTACTGGGATGACTACTTGCTCTGATTAATTCAGCTGTTTGTAATATAACACTTTTTTCTCCCTGCAGCTATGATGGGACCTGAAGGGAAGGACTTTATCGCCAAACATCTAACATTGTTAAATGAAATTTCTCTTTGAGTGATAGATATACTGTGTGCTTTAGAAGAAAACAGTGTTGTTGGTGGTTAGTTACCTATTTCTTTGTATTCTCCATGGGTCAATGAGGCTTGAAGCAGGGAGGCAGGGCAATTGCAATACAAGTTTGTTATTTAATTGGAGGTGTAACTAATTCTCACAGTTAAACACCTAAGTATATGAGAAATACTTGAAGTTTTTACCATCCTCAGTTTCTCTTTTAGCAGTTAAAATACTGAAGCTTAAATTTCTGTTCTTAGTGAACGTTACGAATCTCATTAGAGACATTGTAAAAGGATGATTGAAAGCTGCTTGGCTCTTGAGAGAACAACTCTTTGAGAAACAGCAGATAGTGGGGAAAGGCTAACTGATTTTTTTCCTGTACAGTGTATGTTGAAATCTTGAGATGTCACCTTTGCCATGTACTCAACCGATGACTTTTTAACAGGTTTGTGGATGGAAATCATTGCACATACCTCCATGTGACTGTGAAGGTGGCTTACTAGTCTGTGTGTTTGTGAGTGACTTGTCATCTGCCAGCTGATCTCAGGGTCCATCACTTTCCTAGCTGTGGTCATTGGACCTTCTTCAACCTTGTCCCTGTTCTGTGTGCATCAGGCTCATTTTCAGAACTCAAAGCTGGTCTGCTGCTTTTGCTTGTTCTTCTCTCTGTTTGGAGTCTTTCTTTAACTCCTTTATCCTTTACCCCTTGAGAGCACTTGAGTTCAAGCCACCTCAACAAAGGTGCTCCCATGGCCTTTACCCAACTACTCAGTTTTCTCAAGTCTGCTTTATTTATCTTCATAATCTTAGTCTTCATGTTTACATGAAGTCCCATTGTGTGTTTGTTTACTCTGAAGTGTTGTGAGGTCAAAGACTTAAGATTACTCTGTCTTGCTTATTGAAACAATCTTAATCCTGGACAGTGCAGAACTAAGCAGCAGTTGTATGAATAAATGAATGCATCATGAAGATACATGTCATGTGAATTTGCTGTCCTTGAATTTATTTTCTTACCTCAAGTTTGTAAAGGTGCATTTCTAGAATTTACATTTGTATTATGTGGGTTGCATGTTTGGAATGAAAACCATTCATTCTCTCACATCCCTGCTGGATTAAAATAGATATTTTTAGTTTATGCTTGTTTTGCTTGCATGTGTATCTGTATATCACTAGTGTGCAATGCCTGGAGAGGCCAGAAGGCATATCAGACCTTCCAATACTGGAGTTACAGAGGGTTGTGAGGCACTGTGTGTGTGCTGAACTGAACCTGTGTCTTCTGCATGAGTACAAGGCTCTGAAGTGCTGAGCATCCTTCCATCACTCCTCTGGTACACTTCAGGGGTGCATAAACACAAGTGGAGATTAGTGCCTGTGTCTTATTAAAGTGGGCCGTGTCAAGAAATCAATAATGGAGGGGTTTTGGAGATACTAGATTCCAAGTATCTTGAATTCAAGGTTGATCAATGGACTGATTTCTTCCCCTGCCCACCCATCTTTCTTTCCTCTTTCCTTTCCTTTTTTCCTTTCCTTTTTTCCTTCCTTCTTTCCTTTCTTTCTTCCTGTTACTTCTTTCTCTCTTAAAATATTATGTTTGGCCAGTGATGATGCTTATGACTAAAAACTACATTAAATAAAATAATCTAAAAATATTGTCCCCAGAAATTCATGGATTTGTTAGAAGACAAAATGGAATGTATTTTATTCATCCCCTAGAAAGCACAGGTCCCATTAGCTGTCACCTCCCTCTAATTAGATTGGCCAGCTCTCCCTTCTGAAGATAATTCACCAAGCAGATGCAAGAGAATTGGAAGAGACTGCTGGGCTCTGCTCCTCTCACATGGGAGGCAGTGCTGCTGCTTTCTTTGATGGAGAAATAAGATGGGTTGCATTGTCTCCGGAACAATTGTGATTGTTAACATGAATTCAAACACACCTGCAGAAAGGACACATGAGGTGCCTCTGTTATTTGAGGACAGTTGTGCGTTATGCGGTTATTTGCCAAATTAAATAGTAGGCTTCTTTAGACATATGTTTAGGGCATAAGTGCTGTTAATTTAACATTTATTCAATGCTTATCAATAAAAAGGTGCATATTTCAGAAAAATATGTAATGTTCTACACTTGGTAAATTTAGTATGATTAATATGGATTTCTGTGGAAACTGGAATCTTTTTGTTTTGTTTTAGGTACGTGGGAGCAAGGGAGAAGTTCTGTATATTTTGGATGCTACCAACCCGAGACACTCCAACTGGCTTCGCTTTGTTCATGAGGCACCATCTCAGGAGCGGAAGAACCTGGCTGCCATTCAAGTGAGCCTATTGGCTTCATATTTGTACAATGCACCGTGAGAGTAATGAATTAATTTATGACTCTATTCCATGTCTTCAATTTATTTCCCTGTGATCAGCTTCACATAACTTTACCTAACTCATAAAGGCAAAATAAAATCTTCTAGTCAGCATATGTAGGAAAAGGCAACTGAACTGTCAGCTAAAACCAGATCTCTGGCTTTATTGGCATTCTTGGGGGAATGAATTATACGGTCTGATATTGTGTTTGGCAGAGCTTGCCTTCAAATACTTTGATTTTCTTCAGTAAATGTTTTTTTGATAGCAGTTTGGTTTGCTAGTTGCTTTGGATCATCTTACTCTGTTGTGGGTTATTCTTTGAGAAAGGCCTCATGGAGACAACTTGCTCACGTGTGTTACTCTACAGTCAGACTGAGCCTTGTGGGGATCATGTGCTTTTGAGATTTCTTCAGATAAATAGATCCAGTGGGATACATTTAAGTATCTGTCTATACAGACTTATTATAAACATTTGACTCATGAAATAGTAGACACTGGCAAATTCAAAATCTGCAGAGCTGATGTCTCCATTTGAATCCAAGAACCCAAAGCTCTTGTGGAGCCAGGAAGTCTGTTTTGAACAAACGTAAGAGATGATGATTCTCTTATGCTGAACATTCTGGGGGGCAGCTTTGTGTTTTTTTAGACCTTTAACTGATTGAATGAGGTCCACTCCCATTATGGTAGTTAATATTCCTCACTCAAGCCCACTGATTTAAATGTTACTTTCATCCAAAACCATTTTCATAGAAACACACAACACACAGTTTAACAAGCTTCCGTCACTACTTGCCTGGTAAGCTGCCCTACAAAATTGATTGCCACAAGTAGAAACCATGTCCCAGGGAACTGATTCGCTGTATCGTCATAAACTGCCACATATACCATTTGGTTCCTGTACAGATTATGAATTAAACTTAGTAATTGCTCAATGGAAATAAAGGCAAAAGGAAAAGAGGCAGGTCTAGAGTGGACCTATACATAAAAGATCAATCAGATGTCACGAAAATGAGGGGACACTATAGGGTGATGGAAAACTGACTCATCCTGTGTAAAGCTGTCCATCCTGACTCTGAACTGCAAAAGAAGTCAAGGAGCCATGGCTGACATAAACATAAAGGGAAGGAAAGAACAGAGGCCAACTGCCTACACTGTTCTAGGTGCTCATCCAAATGTGACAACTGCTTATAGAAACTTATAATGTAGAAATGTGTTAACTAGTATACTGATTGCACTGAATTCTAAATAAACGATAGTGAGGAAAATTCACAACATTAAGTTTAACCCAACAAAAAATACAGTTGTCTGCTATTTAATTTTCTATCCTCAGCTAAGTAATTTCTCTGTTAGTAAAGGAGTTATAAAAACAATGCATTTCTTTGTGTGGAAACACAGACCTGACTCTTTTAAAACAGCTAAGATATAAAAGAATATGGGACCTTTGATAGGAGGGATTGTCAAACCACATTTTGGACTATTCTCTACACAAAGAGCTAAACATAATTGAAACGGTTTCATATTTATTCATGTGTAAGCATCAATTTCTTTTCTAAGTATATTTATGTTTTTTTCATGTTCCTGATCAAAGTAGTCTCATGACATCTGTAGTAATGAATTCAATTGCCATGTTCAGTTTCTTCCTTTGGAAATGTTGCTGTTGTCAGAACTATTTATGGAATTTATTTTAAGCCACCTATTTCTCCTTGCTGTGCTTTGCACATATATGGTAAAGACATGGATACACATCCTCCTTGTGTTGGACTGTGGATTAAACATTTTCCCAAATTTTCTTTACTTGAGAACTTTCTTCTTATTGGTTGTTATATCTGAGAATCAGTAATTTTCCTCATTTGCTTCAACCTTCAGGTTGTTTGTTCAGAGCTCTGCACCGGGCCTTAGAGTCCCTCAGTAATTCTTGCTGAAGATGTCCTCTCCGTACGTTATTTTAATCTCCCTTTGGTTAATGGAAGTCGTTGTGACTGTGTTGATCTTGATCTCCTCCCATCCGTGTGCTACTCTACTGTGTTCTTATCACATTTGGGACATCACAGGCCTTGTTTTTACTAATCAACCTTCCTAAGGCACAGTTATCACTCTTCCTTGGAACACCCAGTGACCACATTTCTTCTCTTATGTCAACTGTATTCTTTTCCTTGAGAGAGAATAGGAGTCTCTGGAAGAAAATGGTGGCAGTTGTGGTCCCTCAGGACATAACTGATGACTTCAGAAGGGAATCAATGTATGGGCAGGATTAGAAAATGACAAAAGTGTCTGTGAAATTTCACTCTTGATTTAATTAGAATCTAAATCTGTTCAGCAGCCACTGTAGAGCCCTTTCTTAATGGGAATGGATGCACACTGCCTTGCTGTTGTCACAGTATACATAGGGGCCTTATTAGTTCCCTTGACGTAACATCTTACTTGCTTGAACAGTAGCTGAAGTAACAGATTCCCGAGGCTTCAAAATCACATTGGAGCAAGGGGCAAAGAGCACAATAGTTGGATCTCTTGACTGAAAACAAAGCCAACCCTCTAATTGGTTAGGATGCTCTCCTGAGAGCTGCATTCCAGAGACACTGAGTGGGAAAAACAAGAGCATAATGTTTCCCACATTACATTATGAATCACTTGCATTTCAAATTGCATCTGAAATTTAGGGTATTCAGGAAATTTTTTATTTGAGCTGTTTGCCCTAGGGGTAGAGTAAATGAGAAACATTTGTGTCTATGTGGCTTGCTTGGTGGAAAATGTCAATACTTGCTCCAATTTTTTTGGAAAAGGGATTAAGAATTTCAGATCTGTTTTGGCAGATGATTGGAACTCCTTCATGGAGACTCAATTATATTTGTAGTTCTGAGATTTATTTGATATTTGTGAATTTGCTTTGGAAATGATGATTAGGCATATGAATTGCTGAAGAAGGACCAAGCAAGCTAACAGCCCTCCCCACATGCACCCTTTTCAGAAAGTCAGGTAAGTGTGTACTTAGGCTTTAGAAGCATTCCCAGCTTAGACTAGACAGTTCTAAATGGGAAAGATAGTCTGGTAGTGGTGCAGAGAGCATCTGAATCCTGGTGACACTTCTCAGAGTTAATCGTGTGCCACTAAATGAAAATATGTGTACAGTATTTGAAAGAAAAAAAAAAAAACAGATAAGTCAGTGTTTTCTAGACTTCGTGTTCTTTTCCTTTTCCTTAAAAAAAACAAAAAAAAAACCAAACTATTTAGTTAAAACTACTCAGTTAAAATAGTGAGTTATCCTGTTTTGAAAAGAAACTGAATTCTTTGGAATGTCCAAGGTAGCATTACATCTCATGTACTTCTATGTATTTCTAGATTTATCTTCCCTGGGTCTGTTTGCTTCATGCTATTATCTACGAGTGACTTGGTGTTTTCAGAGGCCTTGGCACATGATTGAAACCCCTGCATTCTCATCCATATCATGTGGAAGGCCGGGGGCTGGGCTGTGAAGCTGACCTAAATGATGAAGAGTTAGACACCGAGCTTAAGTATCAGCACAGGTTCACTCTTCTGACCTCCCTTCAGAGTCCTGCAGCCACCTGCTCCACTGTAGCATGGACAATCAGCTCTCCCTTCTGAGCTGTGTCCAGTTGCAGAGTCAGCCTATTAGGTTGCTTTAGGAGTATTGCAGTGGTTGCTGGGACTTAGTATCAGTTTTATTAGTAATTAAACACATGCAAATCACTAGTCCTAAAAATAGTAGTTAACATTTGTACCCTATACAGATCTCTCACAAAAAGTCAAGATTCTTCCTGAGAAAATGTCCCGGTAAACCTAGACATTTATGGTATTTGGCATAAGCTTAACTCAAAGATTGGGAAAGAAAAATTGGAAAATTTGTCCTTTATACATCATTTACAGGCCTTAAATTTTTCATCCTCAGAGAACAAAAGGTATTAACAGAAGTTAGTGATGAAGAAAAGCCTCCCCTAAGACATTCTGAAATAGCTTTCTGTATAAAGAGCATGGCCTGTCACATCATTGATAGCAAATGGAACAAAATTTGGCCTTAGGCAACATGAAGCTCTTTGTACAGGAGAGTGTATGGCTAAGACAGATATCTTATGTCAATAAAAAGAATGTTAAGCACAGGGTTTTATAGACTCTGCAAATAGCCATTCAAAGTGATGAATAAAACATTATTGGTGGAGGTCTTTTTTTTTTTTTTTTTAAAAAAAAAAAGGGGCAAGTTTTGATGAGAAGACCTTTTGTGTCTCTGATCCCAGAAACTCTACCTTCACTGAAGAGCAGCTCTGCCTTCCAGCATGTGTGTCTCATAGCAGTAAGAACATGTTACTAATGGTGTGCCACCAATTCATAGATTCTAGAAGTTATTTTTTAAGAGTATGAATTTTTAATTGTTTTTGAATGGTTTTGGTTTAAAGTGCTCGTCGGCATGCATCTGTAACTCTTTTGGTTACCTGTTTGTAACAAGTTTGCCGTAAATTGAACAGAAGGAAGCAGTAAGCATGTATTTGCATATTTTCTGAGGGTAAAATTCATTAGCAGCTTAGTTGATGGGGGCAGGTTTGGGACCCCTGGACTATGACCAATTCGCAGTCAAACAGGCAGCCAGAGAAGTCTTTCTTAATTGAAGTCACTGAAGATTTGTGTAGGTCTGGACAGTGTACCTCCAGCCTCACTCACATGGCTGGCTGTTGGTAAGATGAACATTTACTTTATGGAAGGATGGGGTAATATTAATGGGAAAAGCAAATGCATGACTGAATCAGAAAGAAATACAGAATATAGAACAGTTGAGATAATGTTAAGAAAGTGGTTGAAAGTAGTAGAAAGAGCACCGGCTTTCTTGTTTGAAGGGGTTGCTCTAGGTCCCTGGGTCTGCTCTGTGGTGGCTGAGAAGCTTCCTCATTCAACCATCTGGTAGTTACTGAGCACATGCACTATGTTCTGAGCACTGGGGGTACTGTGATGATCTAGCTCCTGCATTCTTTGCAGAAAAAAACAAAAAAACAAAACTTCAAAGCTTTGCTCCTTTCCATGTAAGTCAATTGTCATTCGTATCTTTTTGGATTCTTGTGCAGATTAAATACATACAGTAGCATCGTGAAGATAGTAGAGGCTTGTTAAAATGGCAGATGCTAGGCAGGCATGGGTATACTAGAACCCCATGGAATGAACTGAATTGGTTGGATAACAGCTATAAGAAGAGGTAGGAGGCAGCTAAGGATCTCTAGCTTATAGCAAAGGAAACTAGAAACAGAACAGGGGTAAAAAACAAAAACAAACAAACAAAACAAAAAACCAACCAACCAAACAAACAAAAAATACCAAAACACCTCACGGTCCATATTACAGGGATTGGTGGATCTGTGGAGTCCCTTGTTTTAGTGAGAGGGAGTGAACAAAGCTATGCTTGAGAAAAAAGCTATACTTAGGTTCAGAAATTCAAAAAGTATACTCAAAGAAACAGATATTTAAAGAAAACTAGGGAAGAAGGCAGAAGAAAGTTTCTGGACAGTGACAGGGAAAAGCAGGAAAATATATTCTTGGTACTCAACCAAAGCTGAGACACCATTAAAAAAAATGATGAGTAAGTAGGTGACTTGGTGGCACTAGAACCTCTATGATTAACACTCCTAGCTGGTCAGATCAAGTGCCAAGAAAGTAGAACTATATACCAAAACACGGTCAGCAGAATATGGAGTACTGCTAGACTGTGTGGAAGATATTGAATCAGGCCAATGTTAGACCCATTGAGGGATAAACTTCAAGGAAGAAGATGTAGGATCCAAACTTCACAGCCAGATTTGGGAGGGGCTGTGCAGGGCCAAGGCTACCACTTACAACTGACTGGGTTTGTGAAGAACTTTCCAGAGGTTTAACAAGCACCTATGACATATCCCATGGATGACTGCCAGCTCATGTAGACATCATTTGTGGTGTAAGCTTGCCCTGGTCTTCCGAGAGTGCAGTACAATGCTCATTCACATTCTGATAACTGAGATTGAGTAGAGAAATGATAGCATCTATGAACTGATTTGTGACGAACCACTCACAGAACAGTGTCTGTTTCCAAGGACAGCAGAAGGGTCTGACAGCCATGTTGGAGCTTAGGGAAGAAGGACAAGAGAGTTGAGATTGGAACCAGCAAGATGTGTTCTATTCTCAGGATAGATTAAAGATCCAACCTAGAGGTACCTACCATGATTTTATAACAGAGAAAATTACATCACAATCCTACTGTAACCTGTGTTTGCTTTGAATACTGCAATCATTTCCACTAAAAGAAAAAGTGTGATAAAAAAAAAACCATCTAGCATAGCTGCACAACTCCCAATGCTAAAACAAAGGAAACATGAAAAATCAAGGAAACATGACTTTCCCTAAATCACTAATTTCATAGTAATGATGTTCAGTGCAAATGAGTTAGATACCATTCTAACAAAAAATTCACGGGGACAATTATAAATATAGTCAAAGAAACCAAAAGATAAACTCCCTAGGGCTTCTAATGATGTATTTTAATCTCTGAAAGACAACAGTCAATTCAGAGTGCTATGCCTACCAGGACTATTTGTCATACTTGAAGGAAAATGAAAAACAAGCTAAAGGAACTCATGACACCTCAGCCAACTCTCCAGAAAATGCTTGGAGGAGTCCATCTGACTGAAGGGAAACAGCTATGTCCATAAGGATTCAGGGAAGAATAAATGCTATGTGAAGAGTAACTAATTAAACTGGAATAGGAAAGCACCAACCACTGAAGAAAATCAACAAACAACAAGACTTAAAATACAACTTGCAATATAATCTCTGGACTTAAGATCCTTAATTCTTCAATGAAAGGCAGAAACTAAGAGATTCGAATGAAAATCAGGATCCATCTTTTCATCACCTTCAAGAAATGCCTGCATTGAAGACACAACTTTGTGGTGAAAGCAGAATAAAAGTCATAGCAAACAAACACTGATGTTCTACTACTTGACAAAGTGGACTTCATTTATAGCAAGCACATAGAGTGAGAAACCAGCACATACTGACGTCTACTAGTTGACAAAATAGACTTCAAACCAGCTCAGTCAGAAGAGAGAAGGTGGTCACTTCATTTTGCAATTACAACCTCCAAAAGGGAGAGCCATTAATTCCAATGCTCTACAGATTACCAGGTGTCGCAATCTGAAGTAACTCTGAGAGCTGCAATGCATGTAGTGAAGTTTAGGTTTGCTGTGAAGAAATACGGGATTGCTGATCATACTTACTGCTGTAGTAATAAATATTTGTATTGAAGAACCTGTGAACATTGCATTAGGTATAAAAATACTGTTTTTTACTAATGTGTAGCATTTAAGAGTTGTGGTAAGAATGAAAGAGGAAGTTTAAACATTTTTAGCTGTTACAAAGTGTAATATAAGAGATAGTCATTGTAGATGGATTGAAGCTAAAAAGCCCAATAAGTCCACTTACCAGAGAGGAATTTAAACTAACAATCTTATACATGTGTATGTGTACTGACACTAGAATCCAGGCTCTACAATTAGTTTGCATGCTTCTTGCTGCTGGGTAACATTGATTTTGTGTGAACATAAAGAAGGAAGTGGCTTTGTTGTATTTTTCAAAACTGGAGGTACAGCTATTGTTATTGATTGTAACTGAGATAGTAAGCAGATGTAACTATAGTAAATGGAATGAATTTACTAACTGAATACTAGAATTAGGTGTACTTACTTTTTTGTTAATGGGAATTGGATTTTCTAGGGAAGTTTCTATGCAGTGAAAATGAAAACTACCACTCTAGTACATGTGTTGATTCTTATACGTAATCCTAACAGAAAGGCCTGCATTTCATCAGTGAACTACAAAATGTTCAAAAGCAGCTTTCTGATTCATGTTACTCAATGTATATTCTGGGTCTGCATTCTACTGATTCAAAAGGCAGAGGGATGAGAGTGGTCTTAGAACCCTAATCGGCTCACTTTGATTATCTGTCATCCATTGAAATCTGACATGATTAACAAAGACAGCTTGAGATCAGAGAGGTGTGTAACGAAGCTTCTATTTAGTTGTGGGCTTGGATGAGTTTGTGACATCAGGAAGGTATGGACTCCAGGGAAAGGGCATCGTAAGATTTGAGCATGGACTTTTCTCTCTCTGGCAGCTTCATAGTTGATGTTCACAAACATCAAGGAAGGGGTTATGTCTCATTTGGTTGATTTATGCCACAACCCTGTGTGCTGCCTCATGTTTAATTAATTGGGCATTTGTCTGACTGGCATGCCTATAATTTCTTCAACTAGCTTAAGGTGATCACATTATTTAGCATCCTGGCATGCACAAAGATGGTAGCATTGTATTCTGGTTTCTTCCCCTGTGCTTCCCCAAGGTCCTTGAGCTGGGTCTTCATGCATATCTCTGTTGTATCCTTTTTCCATTTGGAGGCAAGAACAGAAAGTTGGTCTTCATTTTTGCTGAGGGCTATTCCAGTTCTTCCCCAGCTGTGCTTTGAGAGCTTTCCCCAATTCCATTGCATTTTCATTTTTATATTTTGGAATATAATACAAATTTATAGATCTTGCTTTTAAAAACCAATATAAATAGATATGTGCTTGATAATATACATGGAAAGACTAATGTCCTGCATGTAACGTTGACACAGAGTCATCCTTTGAAACACTTTGCACCTTGTTAAAGAATAAAATTTGTGCTTTTTAAAATTGATTTAGTTGAATATCATTAAATGAGTCCTCATGATAATGTTTTATTTCCAGAAAGTCATTTGATAATCAAAGCAGACAAGCACAAAGACGTGATTGTCCATAAATTCTGGTACTTAAAGTTATTGTCCGAATGTATCACATCAGATTTTGTATCAGGACATCCAAAGATCTAATATATTTCTCTACTGTTATTGTTTAAAACAAATGAACAAAAGTCCTGTAGTAGATTTGTAAACAAACCTAAAGCTACACTAAATGATGTTCACACGGCAGAACAGAGTTAGAACACTGTGGCCCTGCTAATCTGCAGATTTCTCCATGTGCAATACTGAAAGGTGGCCATTTTTCCATCTGTATGACTTACAGGAAGACCATAGCTGAGAGGCTCTTTGAGGTCGATGGTACCTATTTGGGAATTTGCTCATTAAGATGCCATTGCTATGGAAAAACATTAAGCTGTCTGTTTTAATGTTTGAAAGCACACTGTAGTTTAAAACATAGCTCTAAAAATACATATCTCTATTTTCTGGATATTAAGAAAGGGGGTAGAAATTATTAACATTCATACATCTTGACCTCATGATGTCACACATCACATGACATTGCTAACATTAACTCTTCTCGTTTCCTTTCTAAGCTTAGAAAATGGTACCCTCTGCTTTTTCAGAGTTCTGCCTCTAGGTATGAGTGAAGCTTCTTGATACCCTTGTCTCCTGGCATGTTTGCCAACCCTTCCTCTACTATGTCCACATCCTTCTCTCCAGTGTGCTATTCTCCTCACGCTCCCCTGACCTCTTCCTCCATCTGTAGTTGGTGGTCTTCCTCAGGTCACAGTAGACTGTGTGACGAAGCCAGTGGATACTTCTGTCACGCTTGACTGGATTTCTCAGCAACCTCCATCACCGTTCCACCTCTGTCTTGAGACACTCTGTTGTTTATAGCCACTAAAGCTAAGCCCCACCCTATTGTTGGCCAGCTATTGCATTATTATTTTTTAGAATTTGTTAAAAACAGAAAATTGAGCCACAACCCAATTTTGTATCTCTTTCTAATTTCCTGAATGGCATTACTGATTTTTGTTGTCTTATTAGTTCAAAACAAAGATGTGTGTGGTAAGTGGTATGTAAAATATACTCTCAAGCCTAAGTGTTTCAACCCTTGATCTCAGCTGGAGTCAGGCCCTAACTATGGCTTAGGTGAAGGAAGTAGGTCCTTCCTTAAAAGCATCTTAGCCTATCCCTACTTCCTGTCTTCTTTGTGTTTTGATAGCAGAGGTGATAAGAACAGCTGTCTCACTCTTCTGCCACTGTACCTTCCTGCCACGTTTGGCTGTGCCACCTTGAACTAGAAGCCAGAATAAATTCTTCATTAAGTTATTCTTATCGGAAATTTGATCACAGCAGTGAGAAATGTAACTAACTCAGGAACAGAGGAGGCAGAGGAAGGAGAAGCCTGTGTTTCAGTTACTAATACAGTGTTGAATAGTCAATGTATTGGGACTGATAACATACATAATTTTAGGTGTAATCCCTTCCCTAATGGAGTTTATCACAAACCAAGGATTGAGGTAAATACATTCAGATGTAGTAAGAGAGGCTTGAGCAGTCTAGAACCTGATGCCTAGGCCTCTGGCATGATTATGTAGTTGAAAGATCAGTTATGCAAAGCTAACCCAATTGGGAAGATATGCAATTTACATTTCAGATATTTTGTTAACTTAAAAATAATTATGCGTTTCTTTATCAACAATTTGATTCATGACCAAAGCCTTTTTTATTCTGACTGTGTTTTCTCACATTAGAATTTAGTACTGTGTCAGAACGTAATGTGGCAACCAGAGAACCCCCTTCTGCCTGAGATGAACATCCCAATGTCACTCAGCCAGAGCTCCAGCCACAATCAGGAGCCAGGTGTGGGGTCAGCTAAAAGAGTTTCCAATGCTGGAGTGTGTGCACAGGGAGATGCATCTGCCCTGGCTGGTATACATATGACATGGCTCCTCCAGCTTCCTATTCCTGTAGCACTATTCTAAGGTTCTTGGTCATAGACAGATTATATGCAATCAAGAAATGGACTATAGTTTTATTTACGTGTTTTAATATTCCTCTAGGCAGAGCCGTGTTTTGTTTCCTTGCTTTTGTCTCTCGATAGTGTCATCTAGTGTATCTCAGAGAAGGGGGTCTGCATTTGCTTAGGGAGCAGCAACTGACAACTCTTTGTTCACAGGCTTATCGCACCTGTTCTCCAGGATAGGGTGAACTGATCCCTGCTGTGTGCTTGATCACAGACCGTGATCCTAAAGGAGGCAGAGTTCTTGGCACCTGAACAACATGATGTTGGTCGTTCTGCCCTTTTCATTATTCTAAACTCAACTTGTCCTTTTCTTGCCTTACATCATTACTGGGATTTTCAGATGTTTTCTTTTTGGTCTGAAAGTTTTGAAAACTATTAATCTATCTGTTATTGTGCCAGTCATTTTCACTGCAGTGGCAGCTCAGACTTGTTTGTTTGTTTGTTTGTTTGTTTTTGCAACAAGTTCCCATGTGTAGCCCAGGCTGGCCTCTCACAGAAGGTTCTCCTTCCCCTTCAGTGTCTCAGGTACATCTCAGGCTGGCCTCTGACAGGAGGTGCTCCCTTCCCTTCAGTGTCTCTGGTGTAGCCCAGGCTGGCCTCTAACAGAAGGCTCCTTCAGCGCATCTGCCCCTCCCCCCATGCCCCGACTGCAGGGACTCTAGGTGTGCATCACCAACTTTGCTTATTGTGTCTATATCTGTCCACAAAAGGTGCTGCTTTGTAGCTGACACTGCTCTTGAATTCCCGACTTTTTCCTACTGCCCTGTGAGGGCTGGGATTACAGTATCACCATCATGTTTGGCAAAAGCTCTAATAGTTAATAGTAATGAAGTCTTATTCTTGTTTGCATGTATGGCTGCCAGGTTGGATGGTTCACCCACATGGTATCCCAAGGAAAGGTCTGCAGCTGTGCTTTATTGGCAGGAAGAACAGTACTGGGGACTTTCAAAGCTTTTGCTTGGATGGGACTCCTGGTGTTACCATTGGAATCCCATGGTTGGTGCATGCCATCTGCTCAGACATGCTTAGAGAGCAGGGACTCCGGGGGAGTCTGGAGTCATGTGTCAGTTTGCTGGCGTGCATGGCAAGATGAGAGTAGGGTGAAATGCTTCAGACATAACTTTATGTCTCATTTTAAACATATTTTGTTTGTTAGATTAATATTATAGATATATGTCACTAATTTTCCTGTTGAAACATTTTCCTGATGTTTCTCATCTTATAGAAATCATGTTGATGTGCTGCTTGAGACTTATTCAGGGGGTTAGTAAAGAAGGTTCAATGAGATGATAGTACCCATTAAATATCCTATTTGCTTTTTAAAAAACTTTTTTTTATGTAAAGAACTATTGAGTAAAGTAGCAGTTCAAAAATTTCCAAACTCTAGTGTACATTACTAATTTATAACCTCAAGGTTTGCTTTGGAACTGAGTTTTCTTGCGTTTGGATTACCTGCTGATCATTTCAACTGGATGATGTCGATTTTCACAGCTTATTGACTTTTCAATAGAATAATTGTGCTTTTGCCAAGTGTATAATCATGTGGTTTCCCTTATATCATCCACATGTGGACAGCAGCCTGCCAACAAGTAAACAAGAACCAGGTTACGTCACAAACAGATGCTGCTCAAGTACCAAAGCACTGTGACCTCCAGCAAAGCACAGCGACCTCCTCTGAAGCTATGTTTATTTGCACATAGTAGGGATTAATATTTTTGTGTGTATGAAATTAGATAGAGTTACTTTTGTTGTTTTCAAATAGCAGAAGTGAATGTCCCATGCATGAGTTCATAAAATCTGTGCCTGTGAGGTCTGGTAGGGATAGGCAAGTTGTCTGGGAAAGCTGAGGTTTGTCTGTCATGTTGGTGTTGAGAGGACGTAGGGAAAGTGAAAGGATGATTCTTTATAGAAGATTGTCTGTCTGTCTGTCTGTCTGTCTATTTTCTTGTGTGTGTGTTCATGCGTGTGCATGCACCCTGTTTGTATGTGGACACCTGAGATGGCCAGAAGACAGGACTGGATTTGTGCAGCTAGAGTTACAGAAAGTTATGAGCTGCCTGATATGGGTGATGGAAAAAATTTGGGCGTTCTGAAAGAGCAGCAACTGCTTATCCACTGATCCATATTCGCAGCCCTGAAAGTCAGATTTCTCTCCCAAACTTCCAGGAAAGAGTCCATTCAGTAAGTGATAGAATCAGAAAAAAAATTCAACAGGAAGGCATCTTGAGTTAATTTGGTCCTAACTACTGTCATAGTATAGCAGTCACTGTTAAAAAACTCTTATCAAATGATGGCTTAAATTACTCTGTATGGTTTTTAAAAAGAAGACTCTTAATCTTACAAGGTTGCATTTTCTAGTTTCTTATTGAATCCTGTTTCAATAGTTTTATTAATTTATATCATCCTTTCTTAAGTGGGACAAGGTCTGAGGGGCAATATTGTATGAACACTCTTTTTTTGTTGTTGTTGTTTTGTTGACTGGACCTTCTGCCACTTGTGAGTGACTCTAGCCTAACAAAGGAAGAGATAGGCCCACATCACTGCTTTGTAGCTGAACTGGATGTTCTGGGTGACAAGGACGCTTGCCCAATTGACACTGTCCAGGAGTAGCAAGGCAAAGGCGGAACTGCCTTTAGACCCCTAAGTAAGGTTCGTCCCATGCAGCACACCTGAGTGCTTACTACAGAGTACCCTAAGGACAGACATGCAGTAACTGGAAGATTCACATCTCCTGAGCATGAGGCCAAGGTTGTGTAGTATATAGGAAGTTGTAACCCCTGCAGATCATCCTCTGCAAGAGACCTCCTTCACACCTCTTCACACCCCCACCACCTCCAACTTTTGGTGATACTAAGTGGTTCAGCAGATTTATTAAAGAGTAGTAATGTTAGCTTTAAAAGTTGCTGAATTGACTGGGTATATGAGTGAAAGTTCACATGCAGATTTATATGTGTAGAGACCATGCTGACTCAAAACATCAGTAGGAAAAAACTACAGTTGCTTTTTGCTTGTACACTTGTTAAGAACAGAAAAGTGAGCCACACTGCATTTTTGTAGCTCCTGCTCTTTCCTTGAATGACATTATTGCTTTTGTTGTCCTATTAGGTCAAAACAAAGTTATAGATGGTAGAGTGCCTGACCAACTGTGTGGTGTGTGAAGTATACCCTGGTCTCAGTGTTTCAACCTTTCATCCCAGCTGGGATCAGGCTTACGTGGAGGTAGTGGACCACTGGGGGCCTTCCTTGAGGTATTTTAGTCTATTCCTACTTCCAGGATTTAGTTCTTTTTTTTTCTGGAAGTGTACTCAGGGACTGAAGAGAAAAAATAAAAAAATAAAAAAGAGTCCTTCATTTGTAAGAGCTTCTGAGGACCAGGAAAATAAGTGGGTTCAGATTAAGATAGTTCATTTGGTAAACCCTAAGACATTTGGGGATATAACCAGTTCTGAATATTGAGTGTTCATATACTTCTAGTTTTTTGTCAAAATAACACAAACTAGATTCATCTGAGAAGAGGAAACTTTTATGGAAAAATTATTCCTATCATATTGGCCTGTAGACATGGCTGTAGGGTGTGTTTCTTCATTAATTATTGATGTGAAATGGCCCAGCCCACAGTGGGCATTTCCTTCTCTGGGCAGGTTGTCCCTGGTTGTATAAGAAAGCAGGCAGAACAAACCGTGGGTAGCAAGCCAATAAGCAACATTCCTCCAGGCTTCTGCCTCAGTTCCTCTCTTCAGGTTTTGCTTTTAGTTCCATAAGTAAAATAAATTCTGTTCTCCTATAAGTTGGTTTTGTTCAGTGTTTATTATCGTAAGGAAGATGCAAACTAGCATAGTTAATTCTTATTTGGTCCAGAAGATCAATCACCACGTGAAGCATAGAGTCAACCAGTAACCTTGATAGGAAAAGCTCGGTTGAGTATATGACCTTAGAGAGTATCTCGAGTGTGTAGTTAGGTAGACCTAGAACTCTCCCAGTGTTAATGCTGAAAACTTCTTGTTCCCCGAGATTTCTCAGTTGACTGCAGACCTTATGACTGCTCACCTCAGGTTTTCCTCAGCAAGACATTCAGACTCACAGCCCACACCATAACAACACATTAGTATGCTAACTGGTGAGGAGAAAGAGGTCTGGTTCAGAGGGAATAGAAACTGATTTGAGTTTTGCTTGAGAGCATCTTAACCAAGCAAAAATTAATGTAAGAATGGCCAAAGAAACCTTGATTAGTTGAAATATTTTTGAAAATAAAATGAATATTTGAACCATTGGATTTCAAATGTATGTTAAATAACATTAATATCAGGAAAATGGCATGGTGGTGTCTAATATGTACAGCTCTCGCAGAGGTGCAGGGCTTTAATTTGTTTTTTTATAATTTACTACAAAAGCAATACATTATTTAATGTTTTGACTATTTTTAAAAAATATATACCAACAGAAAGAAATTTCAAGATACTTGGATTGTCTGCCATTAGAAACCAGGCCTCATTTATGTAAAAGCTCTTACTTTGCTAAACATTGTCTTAGTTAAGGTTAATGTTGTTGTGATGAACTCCATGTCTGAAATCAACTTGAGGAAGAAAGGATTTATTTGTCTTACACTTTCATATTGCTGTTCATCATTAAAGAAAAACAGAGCAGAAACTCAAATAGAAAAGAAACCTGGAGGCAGGACCTGATGCAGAGGCCCTGGAGGAGTGCTGCTTACTGGTTTGCTCCCCATGGATTGCTCAGTCTGCATTCTTAAAGAATCTGAGACCACCTGCCTAGACATAGCACCCCCACAATGAACTGAGCCCTCTCACATCAACTACTAGTTAAGAAAATTCTGTATTGGTTTGCCTGCAGTCGATCTTACAGAGGCATTTTCTAAATTGAGGTTCCCTCCTCTCAGGTAACTACAGCTTGTGTCAAATTAGTATAAAACTAGCCAGCACTGTCATGTTGGTTTAGATGATTATATTTATATAATATCTATCTTTATTTCTATCTCTCCATAATAGTAAGGGTTGATTAATCTTTAAAAACCAGTTGCTAGACACTTGACTCAATGCAGGTTGGGTATTTAGGATGTTGCAACATTTTGATATTATAGATAGTCATATGCAGAAGCAATTTGCCAAACATGTGAGTACAATCAACAAAAATGAGAATAAACACAAGCACAATGGGCAATAATGTAAGAGATGAGTAACAGTTAAGAGCTCCGTGCCACATGATGTACTTATAAGCTTGTGAAAGGTGATGGTTTGGGAATACTTACTTTTGAGAAGAATATGGTCTTGTAGAACTGATCTCCAGATAATCACCCAGAGCCTTAGGCCAACCAGGAACACTATCATAGCACTATGGTTGAGGCCCAGGGAAGTGAATTCCCAAGATTTAAATAGCTGGGAGGATTCCTGCCAAGGAGGGACTGTGCACACGTAACTAAGTCATCAACCAAAATACTGCGTGTAATAAAGAGAAACAAATATGAGAGTCAGAATGTCAACAGGCCTACTGGTAAGAGGGAGGCGATGTTGAGTCCTTGTGCGTTAGAGCCATACTCACTTTTTAAAATAAATTTTTATTATTCTTCATTATGTGTAGGTATGTTTGTCTGAGTGTGGCCTGTGCTTATGTGTGTGCAAGTGCTTGTGGAGGCCGAAGGTATTAGATCCTCTTGATCTGGAGATACAGGTGGGTGTGAACTGCCCACCATGTGTGTGAGGAACTCAATTCAGGTTCTCTGGAAGAGCAGTATGTGCCCTTAACTGTTGAATAATTTCTCTAGCTCCTTGATCTGCACATTTTATATCCTCCCCACTACAGTGAAAGAGATGATAAAGCAGTTAGTGAATCTATAGGTTAGGAAAACAGATCCACTGGGCTCTAGAAATTAGTAACATGGCAGGTTCTGACAGAGTTTTGGATAGGGGAAAATACCTTGGAGGAAGTTATAGACATTATGATGATGTTAAAAAATTAGTGCAGTGTATCTGTTTGGTTTGTTTGGTTTACAAGCTCAGCTCTTGATTGGTTGATTTTTGTCTGGGATCTGTGATGTGGTAAAATACTTGTGGTAGAAGCAAAAGAAGGGCCTAGAGTCCAGGTGACCCCTTAGAGGACATACTCGTGATCTACTCTCTATGGCTAGCTTTCATCTCCTAAAGTATCCACCCTCCCTCAGGAGCATAACATGTTGGAGACTAAGCCTTCAACACAGGGACTTTGGGGGGATATTCAATGTCCTCATTGTATCAACTGGCAAGGAAGAGAGTTAATAGTGTTATCTTCAAACCATGGTCAAAAATGCAGAGGGTGAGACTATAGGCCTTGGGAATGGTACAAATTATGTGCAGGAGGACTTTTCCCACTTCTTCAACAGATGCACGTTACCCCTGTAGCTTCATTTCTCTTTGTGTTATAATATGGCCAAGCACTTCAGACTGTGAAATGTTGCCATTGCTTTTATTAAAAGTCTAGTGAATATTAAACCCTGCTTTCATTACAGAGGCCCAATAAACATGTATCCCTCAAAGTTATAGTTTAATATAATGTTATCATGTTTTAAAATTAAAGATTATCTACTGCTACTCAAACCTTCACAAAATGACTGATGTGCCAGAAAGCGGTTTCAATTAGTTTTCATGGATGTTGATCAGATAAGCACTAAGATTTATGGTTGTGTCTGAGACTTCCATCAGGGGATCCTCAAGTGTTTAGAGAAACTACCCAGGAGAGGGCTGGTTCTGATTTAGTCTCTTCTACTGACTGTGGCCTTCTGTTTCTTTATTCTTGTTGCATTAAGAGTAGTAGTTTATATAGATTTCTTCATTTTTCCTAATTAGAAATAACTCTGTTTCTGGAGGTGTAGATGTTCTGAAACATGGTCTCATCAAATGTGTCTAAACACAGATTGAACCTTTGAGTTTCCTCTCTTTCCTTGTTGGTGAATAATGATCATCATTTCTGTTTTTCTCCAGGAAACTGTAAAATATATATTTGTTTGTTTAAAATTACAAAATACACTTAAAAAAAAAATAATTGGATTTGGTGGTACACTCCTATAAGCATTTGGGAAGCATGGCCAGGAGAATTGTCACAAGTTCCAGCCTATCCTTGAATGTATAGCTTGTCTGTGTAACATTCGGTGACTAGATTACATACACAGTAAGACCTTTCTCCAGTGCTGTGCTTCTTAACCTTGTCAACATGACAGAATACTCAACAGCATAGAAAGGCACCTTTGCACATATCTTCGAGAATATTTCCAGAGAGCTTTAACTGAATCCCATGGTGGTACCATCTCACAGTCTGGGTCTCTAGACTTAATAAAAACAAGAAATGGAGCAAAGCAAATCTGTCTCTGACTCTCTGTCTCTCTGTCTCTCTGTCTCTCTGTCTCTCTCTCTCTCTCTCTCTCTCTCTCTCTCTCTCTCTCTCTCCTTCTTGACTGCAAGAACAGTGACTTCCCAGATCCTAACAGATCAGACTAAAATGCCAGAATAACCCTTCCCTCCTTAAGTTGCTTTGTTACATTTGTTACATAGTTTGTCACAGCAGCAGGGTTGCAGGGGCAGTTTAGGAGCTCAAGTGAAGCAATACAGAGTAGCTCCTTTCTATTCCTGACAATGTTATGTGTGAATCCCTGATCATTCAGTTCCGTTTGTAAGTGCTAACAGCTATATTGTCAATATCACATACTAAATTAATATATCTTAAAGTGATATCAGAAGCTAATCATGCCTTAGCATTTTTTTAACTTTATTTCAGGAAGGAGAAAATATTTTCTACTTGGCAGTTGATGATATAGAAACAGATACAGAGCTTTTGATTGGCTACCTGGACAGTGATGTGGAGGCAGAGGAGGAGGAGCAACAAGCTCTGACCATGACCAAAGAAGGCAAAGTTGACCACTCTAAGGGACAGTTGGCAGCTGGAAGTAAAGGTACTGCATCTTCGTTTGGTGATCTGAAGGAAGAGACATTGAAGAGGAAGGTAGCTTGAATTATTTGAATTATACTTGTGTGTTACAATGTGGTATTGTTAAAAGAGTTTTTGTCAAAACTGTTCTTCTTCTCTGAATACCAGGATTGTTCTGGGTAAGTAACAGATGTGTCCTGTAGGATGACCAAGGTAAGGGGGCAGCTCTGACTTTTGTTTTCACTGTAGTGACATATAGTGAAGGTCTGTCTCCTTCTGCACTGGTTCTGACATTGGCCAGTCAGAGGGTCGCTCAGGCTCTGAGGATTTCATCCCATGTATACATGAGGAGGAGATCTGTCTTCTGAGATCTTCTGAGAATCTGGACATTCTGGAAATTGATTTCTAGTCTGGTCAGAGGAGCAGATAGGATTGCTAATCTGTCCTCATCTGGGGATCAAAAACTTCAGGTGACCTTAGGTGATACCTGTAGTCTAGGAGATAGATGCCAGTTTGTTGTCAACTGATCTGAAATAATCCTTTATTATTGGTCCTGTGTTTTATTCCTGCAAAGAGTTTGAGGGAAAGTGCTGTGTTGTAGCACACTGTATCTTTGTCCGTTTGGCTGAAAGCAATACTTTTAAACAGTCAGAAATTTCCTGTTCACAGTTCTGTCAGCAGTTCACATTCAAGCTGAGGGACCAGCACATTTGGTGTCTGACTTCTTCCTCATTTACAGAAGTTAAACATACAAGACACAAACATGACCCCAGGAAAAGAAACAAATATGGCAGTCACATGTTTACCAGTGTAGCGTTTGATTATATGAATGTGGCACCTTAAATATGTAAATGACTTGGAGTTAGAAATGGGGAGAAGAGCAACATGGGAGAGGGCACCTATGGTTTGATTGCAGAGAGACATTGCACTTCACAGACTGAATGAATGTGACTTTGATATGCACCAGCTGTGTCTTCAGGGTAGCATTATTAGTTGTTTCAATTTTTTCATATTTAATACATTTTAACTCTAAAGATATGTAGCTTTAATGGCATCCTGAAGAATGTGGGTGGAGCTTTGCCAGTTGTGTGAAATAGGGGTGCCTCACCCACCACACCTGCATAGACAGCACTGTTTTCATGCTGTACCTTATTTCAAATCTGTGTGAGATCCCCCTTTGGAAATTCACAAGGGTTTATTTCTGTTGGATTCTTCTCCTTGTGAAGCTCAGAGTGAACTAACAATAACCCATTTTCCAGGAAAAGATTTGCTTTGCAGTTCAGCCTTTATTGTTATTTCTGATCTAAAACATTACCATTAAAAGGGAAATTGATTTTGATTTTATAATACTTCCATGAAGCATAATAAAATTATTTTTAAAATAGTTTTTATTTTGGTTTCTATTTAATGTGGACAATGCTAACATTTGTTAAAGAAAATAAAAACATGGCCTGTAGTAGACACAACTAGTTTGATTTTGAAATGGGCCCAAAGCTAGTTCCCAGCTTGTGAACTCTGGTGTTGTGCATTACACAGGTCGCCTTGGCTGTGAAGAGGACTTTGCCTGTCCACAGTGTGAATCGAGCTTTCCCAGTGAGGAAGTCCTTACTGAGCACCTTCAGAGCTTGCACCAGAAGCCCACAGGGGAGAAAGAATTCAAATGCGAGAACTGCGGGAAGAAATTCCCTGTGAGACAGGCCTTGCAGAGACAGTGCGTATGCTCGGTGGGGTTCAGCTTATGACCGAACAGTCAGTTTGTTCACTGTGCTTGATATGTGTGTCTGTGTTTGTGGGTGTGCACCAATGCATATGTGGGAAAGTGGAGGTTAACCTGCTTTGCTGAGCTCATCTTTTCTCAGTGTATTGTGCTGAGTTGTGAGTACTCTGATCATGAGGTTTAAAGGGGAGTATCATTTCTGCTAAGCCCTTCTAGGTGTGTTTCATACTTGCCATTAAATATCATGCTTAATGGTTTACTAATCTGAAATTTACATATGTTTAATTTAGCCAGTGCTTAAGGTTATTCACCAAGTTTCACTTACTTGCTCTCTAATTTGTTTTAAAACAAATTAGAATTCAGTGTAGCGATAACGGAACATGGGAAGCACCATCTATTTCACAGTGAGTTGGAAGAATAGCTTGAAGATGAATGGGTCGGAGCGTGGCAGTGAGGTGAATTATCTCATGAACTTACTCTTTACCTTATCTTACTCACTTGTGTCTACAACATAAAATTAGCTTCCATTTTAACCAAGAGTGAGAGAATTTACAGAGATTCTAAACTTTCACAATTAGCAGACTGTCACCTTACATGAGTAAAACATCTTCCAGGCTTAATGTCTTAGTGTTTCTGTTTTGTTGTGTTTAATTCCAAAGTATGCCATTTCATTCCTTCCTATTTATCTATCTCTATCTGTCTGTCTATCTATCCATCCATCTATCTATCTATCTATCATCCATCCATCTACCTACCTATCATATGTCTGTCATCTACAGATGTGATGTTTCTATATATATATTATATGTACCAGGTTTTGCCTATGAAATCTGAAAATAATTTTATTTAAGAGTAACAAATCTTTGAAGACTTGACACCTTTAGGATGGCTTAAACATTTAGAGATTCTATCAACTTCTTGACACCTTTAGGATGGCTTAAACATTTAGAGATTCTATCAACTTATTCAAATAAAGCCAACAGCAGTTATAATACTTTTTAACAAGTTAATTTTAGCTCGTATTTTAGTCAGCTTTTATATGTATTTATTGTACTGTCATATTTTTGAGCGATATCTTAGAGCTAAATAAGGTACCATTAAGAATGTAGAAGACCACGGCAGGCTGCAGGAGGACCGGAGCATATCCGGGCACTGTGGCTTCTTCCCCCGCCCTTCGCAGTGTTCTTTTCTGCACAGCCAGAAGCAGCCTGAATGATTCTCCATCGAGAGTTCAGTGTTCTCTTTGCCATTCTCTTTTCAGTTCAGCAGTGAGTTTTAGTGTCTGGTTATAAAATGGCTTTCACAAGTCTGCAGGTCATTTTTGTGTGCATAATTCATAGTTGGAGTAAGTCAGCACTACATTAAATAAACTGAAGGATTTAGATACATCTTTCTTACCAATATAATTAATACATGAAATGACCTGCAGACTCCTGCAGGAAGGATGCCCTAGGAGACATGAGTTGCAGAGGCCGTCTGTGATGTTTGAGTGTGTAGGTATGTCTTCATCATTTCTTCTGCCCCCTTGCTACTTGTCTTCTAGTTTTGAGCAGCACCAGAAGGCTTGCCGAGGGGATGCCCGGTTTGTGTGCAAAGCCGACAGCTGTGGGAAGAGGCTGAAAAGCAAGGATGCCCTGAAAAGGCACCAGGAAAATGTCCACGCTGGTGAGGAGGCATTGCGCAGTCCCCGTCCCCAGGCCATGGGGTCTGCTTCTAATTCTCTTTTGTGAGGAGGGGGCTGGCTTTCCATTGTGCGCCACACAGATGCCCATCATACTTGTTTGCGTGTTTCAGCGAACAGTAATTTTCCACGTTGATTTCAGCATTTATCACTTTCCCTGTGTCTGAATTAATCATTACTGCAAACCAGTAATCACACTCAGCCGTTCTGGTCACTCAGGTATACTCTTCAGTCATTTCGCTGTTTTAGTCTATAAACTTGAATTTTCATACACTTTTGAAATTGATCATTTGTAGGTATACTTTGAAACTATGAAGTGATGTACAAATGTCTTAATAATTTTACAAAAATGTTCAGTGCCTTTAGTGCTTGCATTTCTTCTGTACTGGAGAAGATTCCTAACTATTTTTACCATGGAGTTGAAAATATTTGAATTTTGAGCAGACGATTTCCTTAACTCCGTGTAATCCCTAGCTAAACAATAAAACAATTATAATATTTACTTGTCACCTAGGATTTTGTCCTTAATACTTTCTCGCCCATCAGTGAATATGTTTTGGATTGTGGAACCTTTGCCCTGTGGGGCCTTTTCTTTGCTGTCTGTTTGGTAAGAGAGTTTGAGACCCAAGGAAACTATTATGTCCTTTTCATGTGCATTTTCTCATGCGTTTGCTTTTAACCTTCACTTCTGGGAAGTGAATAGAAATGTGACTTTGCATAGTCAGGAAACTCTTTTCTTCCTTCTTGGTTCATCCTCACAATTAGGTGAAAAGAGTGAGTGATACCTGGCATCAGGATCTCTGTTGTCTGAAAATAAGTGACTTCAATAATAAAGTGACAGAGGTTACCATGAGTGTGACTGCAGGCCTCATTTCCTCACTGGCTGAGCCTGCACACTATGAGCCATAAACAACTCTGGTGGCAGAAGGTGAAGCTTTGTAAGCTAACCTTCAGGGGATGCCAATCATCAAGACTTCCCAGCATTGTTTGGTGGCTTTGTTTTTGAAGAACATATGGCTGGTATATGGAAAATGACTTCCCTGCTGAATTTAAAATATACTGGTGCCTTTCATAGGATGGCAGAAGCAGGCATAACTTTTTGATAGATTTGCTTTCATAGGTTTTTTTTGTTTTGTTTTTTTTTTTTGAAATGCTGTTTTGGCTAAAATGCTGTTCTTAATTTTCTCCATCTTTGTCTGCAACATATTTTAACCAAACTTTTATGTCAGTTTTAAAGTCGACTTTGCTGAACTAAGTAAAAAGCCAGATGGATGCTACGGCTCTGGAAACTTTTCCGTCCTCATCACTAGGCATATGGTCTTCCTGCTGTGCTTATAGTGTAATTTTTGAGGCTTCTTGTAATTGGCCTTGGGTTGCTTATGATTGCAGCTTTGGGGCATTCATGGTGATTGTGCAGGAAACAAGTCATACATGAAGAGTTTGCTTCATCACGATGATTCCCAGTTGCAGGATGGGATAAGATGTGACTACTGCTGTGTGTCAGCGAAGGTCTCCGTGCACACCACTCAGTGGATTGGCACGTGCTATCATCTTCTAATCCATAGGCTCTCTTATGCATCTTCCCCTAAAGTGGGGATGATGGGGAGGGTACTTCCTGGTAGGGCCAGGAGATCAGCACTAAGGCATGGCCGAGGACTCTGTATAAAGCACAAAGGTTCTTATGGAGCTAGGAAACCAAGTTATGTCTGTACTGATCGATGAGGAAGCACATCCTGTTAGGTGATAGGACCTGTAGGAGGTAATAGAAGGGAAGCTGGATATTTTAACATGGGTCAGACATTTTTTGTAGATACAACAGGGTATGGCGGATAGATTTGGAGGTGAGTGAATTTGCATGGCTTCCTTGACCATTGTTTGATTTTGTAACTTTTACTGCAATTCTTTTTTTTTTTTTTTTTTTTGCTGTTGTTTGCTTTGTTTATTCTGGTACTGATGGTTTACCCTAGGGCCCCACCCTACCAATGAACTTTATCACAATACCCCCCAACTCCTGAAAGTTACACCATGCGTACCTGACTATAGGAAGCCAAAATCTATGGATTTTGTGGATGCTAAGGAGAAGGTTGTGTTTATGAGAAATAACATTTTCTGTATACTCATAAGCTCTTTCTATATTTCTCTGTATGAATCTAGTTTTCCAGTTGTAAGACAAAAGAGATGTGAGGAAGAGATGGTAGGGGTGGGAGGTTGCTATTGAAGCGGAGGCAGGAGTAAAATGAATGGTTGGAGATGTCAACTTCTGTCTCCCTTCTCTCTATCCTTCACCTGCCTTATGGAAAAACCAGGGCGTGATCTCACTACAAGGTATGGTAGAGCATAATGAACTACGCCAGGAAGGTGGACAATCCCAAATAACTGGAGTTGGAAAGGATGGAATGTTGTTTTTCTTGGTGATCTTTCTGCAATATGTGTACAGACTGATGAACAAGTCCATGCAAGATCATGTCCGTTTTGTTGCGTAAAGTTTCTCTTTTGTATCCCTAGTGTCAACACCGAACAAATCTTGGCTGTGTAGTCTGTAGAGTACTTTAAACAATTAAATGTACCTGCTGGTACTGTGATTATCTTGGTATCTTGAAAACCAGGAGGAAATTTTTTACCTTTTTTTTCTAAATGTTTGCTTCCTTTTCATAAACATAGTTCTGCAACATGATCACACAGTGCTGAGGTATTACTTCTGCTGTCAGAGTTCCCTGTCGTTGAGGTTTGAGCAAGGATGCGTATATGTTTCACCCTGTTTGAGTGAAGTGATGGGCACAGGAGGCTACATTAAATATTTACTTTGGGAGCTTTTAAATCAATTTTTTAAAAATTATAAAATAACATTTTGAGGCTATTTATGTTGGTACAGATAATAAGGTTACGACATTGCATTTTGAAATTATTTTGAGTCTTTAATTACTGTAAAGTTTGAAGTATAAAATGATCTTCTATCATCACTGTACAGAAGACAAAATTTAGTTCGGGTTTGATTTTCTAACGGTACAGATTGCCAGGGTAATATATTATTGTGGTTGATTTTACATAATACTATTTATTAGCACTTATTTAATAAGGTATGGTCTCAAATTCTACAGGAATTTGGTTCTGAAGGAATGGTTTGTGAATAACAATGACAAGAAATTGCTTGATGAAAGGTAAAGGAAATGGGAAAATCGATTTATGAGTTAAAATGTTCGTTTCTCCTTTAAAAAGAACATTTGATTAATTTTTTTGACTTTTTGTGGAAACTTTCTCTCTAAAGACTATTTTAACAGATGGAATAGTGAAAAGTTTATTTGATATATGTAGAAACTGATGAGCTGGGAACTTTCAAGTTTGAAAAGAAAGATTTGAATATAACAGTGTAGAATTCTCAGTCATGTCAATGAAATTGCATAGAAGGAATCCTGGGTCAACCTCAGTTAATCTGTGATGGTGTTTCATCCCTGTCCTAGGTGATCCTAAGAGAAAGCTCATATGCTCAGTGTGCAATAGAAGGTGCACCTCAGTGTCAAGCCTGCAGGAGCACAGGAAGGTGGGTGAGAGCCTGTCTGTTGGCTGCAAGGCCTTCTGTGATGATCTGCCGCAATCACTTGGTGGACGTTATACTACGCCAGAGCTTAGCTAGCTGGGGATGATGTCTTCCACAGTACAGAAGCAGGTACAGAGGAATGCTCTGCATAGAAGTTTGAGTTGTGTTGTTCGTAATTAGCTAACAGATTTTTCCATGCTGGCCAGCCATCATCTCTAGCTGATTCCCACAGAGCACCCACCATGTTTCCAAGATGTTTTCAGTTGGTGTTCGCTCAGGGAACATAAATCAGTGATTTTAAAACATAGATTCTTTTGTGCTAAGAGTTTGCCTTTTTTATTAAAATGAATATGAGTTGTAGTTTAGCTGGTTATGGAATGAGAGCTGGAAGATGACTTTTAGAAGAGTAAAGCTAATGTTACAGTAATGAGACTGATTGGCACAGGGTGTCTCAGTGTTCCTCTTGGGTTTACTCTGTTCTTGAGGGTAAAGTGATAAGGCATGTGTATCAATAGCTTTGGGTGTCCCAGTGTCATTGGGAAATAAACTAGTATGTTAATAGAAAATGTATTTAACATTTTACAGTAAGTATAAAAATTGCTGTTATCTTTGTATGTAAGTCTAATGTGAAAATTAAGCATCAAGTCTAAAAATTAGTAAATACTTGATAGAGAAAAATGGAATGAAAATCAAATTTAGATTTTCTTTATGTTGTTATAGAGTCCGAAATATTTACCAGTGTTACATGTTAGATATTTAGTTTATCTAAGAAAATGAAAAAACATTTAGTTACTTAGTATCTAGAAAAGATATTGGTGATGAGTATAAAATTTTTATTTTTCTTGTGATTTTTAAAATGCTTTTTATGTATTTGTATGCATGTAGATTTATTGCATAAGAATTGGGCAAGACTAGAAGCTCATACCACTTTTCATACATTAGTCCCAAGTTTATGGATTTAAATTATGACATATGAAATAGTTACTATTATACTGACATGTGTGCAGCTGTCTCCCGAATGTAGAGGGATTTTTATCACCTTTGGGAGAAATAACAGATTACAAATAAAGGCCGTTCTTTTTCTTTCAGTAGTTCGCCATGTAATATTGGACTGGATTTCTCCTCTCTGAGCAGGGATATTAGATTGATTAGAATTCTCTGCTCGTTCTCTTAGTTTCTGCAGTTTCCAGCTGGTGATTTTATGGGGCTGTTTGAAGTAGTACTGTGCGTCTTGGATTTGGGTGTCCTTCTTGGACAGGGGCTAGGATATTCTGCTCAGTAGCATTCAGACTTTAGTATGTGTGCAGAACGGCAGTCTAGATCCTTCTCTTCTAGCTCCAACCCTTAAATTGTGTGTGTATCTGTGTGTACATGTGTATTCACATGAGTGCAGGCACACAGGTGCCAAGCACACATGTCGGTCCTCACTTTCTATCTTGTTTGAAAAAGACTCTTCTTTTCTGCTGCATACACAAGACTGCCTGGCTCATGAGCTTCTGAGTCATCTCTTTTCTCTGCCTTTTGTGCCATCATAGGAACCCTAAGGTTGCAGACAAACTTTTATGTGAGTTCTGGGAAATTGAACTTAGAACTTCATGCTTGCATGGAACATGCTTTACCCACCGAGTATCTCAAGGTCCCATAGCTCCCTTTTTTTTCTCACTTATAAATGTGAGGACTTGGAGAATAGAGACTTAATCTGAAGCAAAAATATTAAGTCCATTGAAGTTTGTATTTCTAAATACCCTCCTTTGAATCCTGACTTATTTCCTGGATCTATTTAATCTTAGATTGTGATGTTTAAGATATTTAACGGAGTATTTTAACAAACCTAGTCATGGAGCCTTTTCCTGAATAATGCCTTACTTTCAATTTATTTCCGAATATAGACACTTTCTCCATAAAAAAATTTAAATAACTTGGTAGAAAAAAGGGTGTAACTGTTGGTGGAATGCAGAAGAACAGTTGTGCCTTCAGGTTGTGAACATTTGCAGAATGTTAACAAATCCTTAGCACAAGTAGACTTACCTCTATTCTAGAGCAGCCCTTCAAAGCCATTCTCAGTACAAAGGAGCATATAGTAACTCCAAAACTGTCAGCCATTCTGGTTGGTCAGCTCTAATGACTAATAGAGTTTAGTTGCAGTATTTCATCTTGGCAGCAGATGGTGCTTTATGACAATACTAAATTACAGCATAGTATAGTCTTTTATATTACAGCATACTACTTTGTGTTGTAATAAAGTATATTATGATTTTTATCTAGGATTGTTTCATTTAAGACTTAAAGTAATAAATTATCACCCTGAAAATCAGCATGGAAAATTGTAAATTTAACAAAACATGTTTTCTTAACATTAGTCATTATTAAATAGAATTGCCTGTCATTTGTCTGTTAAGTTTTCTTAAAAGTTTAAAAAAATACCCATGGCCCTAAGTTTCCAGTATAAATAACATAGTTAATGAAGAAAAGCTTTTATGGGAAGTAAATGCTGTCATTTATCTATTTTATTAATTCAACCTTGAAAAATGTCTCGTTTCAAAAATATTGAATAAATAAGAGTGTCTTGTAATATTTTAACACTTATTTTATCCATAGATTAATTTTTTAACATTTTATATAGCTATAATATTTGGATATTACAAATAAAGTCTTCATTTCTATATGACACCAAAGATTTGTCATTTACACTGCCTTATCAGTATAAAATTATATATTACCTATTTTTATATCAGTGTCTAAGAGTATAACTCTGCACTTTAATAAGTGCTAATGCTTTAAATAAACATTGCATGTCCTGTCCTTATTTGTTAAACTTGGGTGTTTAGCTGAAGCTCCCTGAGGTGTTTGACAGGGAGAGGATGCATGTCCTTCCTCCATGTCCCTTGGGACTTGTGTTCCTACTTCTCCCACCTGTAACTGCCCAAACTGCACAGCTGCTCAGAAGAGGGCATTGCTGAATCTCTGCATTGATAGACCCCAGAGGATTGATGTCTGCCAATGACTGATGCTTTATGCCTTTCCAGGTTCTCGCAGTGAGTTCTGACTCACTGAAGAGTAAAGTAGTTTGAGGAGGGCTTTCAAGCGTTGATCTACCATGACATGGCATAGAGTAAGGCTGGCTGGCACACCTTGGATCTGTCAGCCTTACTGCCTCGAGCTTTTCTCCTTCTTTTCACTCTTCCTGCCATGGCTACTTGGATCCCAAGACAGCTTCATCCTCCACTCATGCACTGTATCAGTCATGCTGGTCGTTCCCTCAGTGGCATTTAGCTATTCTTTGGTAACAGAGTCTTGGCTAGCTGAAGAAGGATTTGCTTGCCTAAGGTTAATTATTGTTCCTTCAACAGAACTAGTATTGAATCTTAGTCCAATAGTTTGATGTTCTTGCTCATTGGCTGGCCAGAATTTCTCAAGGCATGCTTCATGCCGTCATCCTCTTAGAGATGAATACCTTCCACATCATGATAAGCCGAGATTCTGTTTTCCCATACTAACTATTTTATGGTCTGAGATAGAAAGAACTAATACAGTACCTGATTATAACATGTATAATAACTTGTGTGTTAAAGCTGTGTTCTGAATACATTATTTTCAGAATATATTTTATTCATCTATATTTAAAGTATACAACGTGCCATGAGATATACGTGTGTTAGATAGTTACAATAGTGAACCGAATTCACATCTCATATATTCATCCAGCCCCTCCCCCATGTCAGAGATCCTATAATCTATTCATTCAACAGAGATCTCCTCACGATACCATTGATAACGTACCACTACTGGCCATATTGCTTATGCTTCAGGTTAGATCTTTAGACTCAGTCAGTGGATGTATAGAGTACTTTATATAGTCCATCTTTTTTTGATACTTTATTTACATTTCAAATGTTTCCCCTTTCCAGGTCTCCCCTTTGGAAACCCCCTATCCCCTCCCCCTCCCCCTGCCTCTATGGGGGTATTCTTCCACCCACCCACCCACTCCTGTCTTCCCTCCTTGGCATTTCCCTACACTGGGGCATCTAACCCCCTCAGGCCCAAGGGCCTCTCCTGGTCTTCCTGTCCTGTGAAGCTTCATTGTGAGCTTAGTGCTTTCAGATCAGAGTTGTACTGACCTTGCTCTGTAGTTGATAGTTTGTTCAGTACTCTTATATTTGAAGTGATAATGCCTACTGTAAAAGGGAAATTATATCTAAGGTATCACACATCTCACACTAAATTTTATGCATAACACAAGTTAATATGTTGGTTGTGAACTTTATTTTTATAGTTTGTATATTTACTACATACAAATAAGGCATTTACACTGCATGCTTTCTTGTGACTATTTTCTGTTAACGATACATTAGCTAGCTAGTATGTCATGGTATTTTCAATGTACAGGAAGCAGACTTAGGGTAGTGTTGGCACAACACCAACAACTGTCCACGTGTTTATATTTTTGCTTCACTTCTGTATAATACTTTAGTTTTTGACACGGTTTAATTGTCAATTTAATCTTTTTCAGATTCATGAGATATTTGATTGTCAAGAATGTAGAAAAAAGTTTATATCTGCTAATCAGCTGAAACGTCACATGATTACCCATTCAGGTGAATTGCATACTCACTTCGTCTTGCTCAAGACATTGAGGAGTAATCAGAAGCCCGCACTATAAGTTCCAGCTTAGTCTTATGGCTTCTAAGTTCTTAAATTTTTAGAACTGGGTTTGTTTATAAAGCAAAGGTTGTTTGGCTGAGGCATAAGTAAAGCCTTCAAAAGTCACCATCTAATTTGGGACCTTGGTTTCTTTGTTCTTGACACGATACCCTGACACCTGGTTAATAAGTTCATTTATATAATATACTAGCATAGTGCCTGGCATTTAGTGGAGAATCAACTATTGTGTTTATTATGTTTCTAGATACTTTTGCATTCTATCCATGATACACATAAAATAAAGAAATACATTAATATTTTGGAGAAATTTCTTAAGGTATAAGTCCATTTAAACAATTTTGAGTAATAGGCTTTTGCCTTATAAGGACACTAAAATGAACTGAAAAGAATTTTTATCTTAGTGCATCCTTTTGAAGAATTTAGGAAGGTTATAGCTTGAGGATATTGGAATAAATGTTTTTGAACATCCATGTGGTTTGGAGGAAGACTAAGTGTTAGTGAGTTAAAGTCAGTGAGTGAAAGCTATTGGCTTTCAGGTGTGCTTTGTATAATTTGCACATTTGCTTGGGTGTTAACTTTATATGCCTATCCCATAAATGTCGATGTTATAATCTTTCGCAATACTTGTCTCTGCTGAAGATGGAAGCTTTGTCACATGGGGCCTGCCTGGTGTTCTCTGATAACTTCTATCACTGGCAGATCTCTCAGCATTAAGGACTTGATTGATACACACACACTTTTATTTTTTAATGTAGAAATAAAATTTGTGCTTTGAATTTAAACATTTTTATTTCAAAGGTTTAACTGTCAAAATAGAAGAATAAGTATTTGCATGTTAATTTGTAAATACTCACATGTCTAACACAGATGAACTACATGGAAGGCTTTTTTGTGCTTGTCTGACCTGGCCTTATTTAGTTTATGCATAAAACAAAAGTACAGGAAAGATGCATCCCCTTGGCCCTTGACTTTCATATAAGTATGATATTGTCTCTGTTCATTCTTCCTAGAAAAGCGGCCTTATAACTGTGAGATCTGTAACAAGTCATTCAAGAGGCTTGATCAAGTGGGAGCCCACAAAGTAATCCACAGTGAGGACAAACCCTATCAGTGCAAGCTCTGTGGAAAGGGATTTGCTCACAGAAACGTTTACAAGAACCACAAGAAGGTAAAGAGGCTTATTGACATCTGTTATTTACTGTTTCACTGATAGGGTTTTAGTTGGTCTCTTAACCAGATTTGGCATATCTGTGGCATGTGACACGAAGTGACTGGGATAGTTAGACTGCTTCTACTTTGTCAACACTCACTTAGACCATTGATCTCTGGCTTCTCTTCTTGTCTCCACTCTGAAAACTGTTCTCTCATACAAAATGTCCCTGTGTTAGTGAGTCAATTAAATAAGTCTCAGCTTCTAACCGACTCCAAGGACTGGAGGTTGTAGCGGTTGTTGCTTGTATTCTCTTCTCTCTGTGTTGCAATGCTCTGATCACATCAGCGTTTCTCTGGGTTTCTTGTGCACCTTGCTAAGGTCTGTCGTTTCTTCTGAGCGTGTTTTAGACGTTGTGTTAGCTTCCTATGGCCTGATACAATCTGCTTACTCAGTGCAAAGGGCTATTAGGCTTGGTTCAAAGTCTTGAGTCCATGGTTGGTTGATCTGTTCTTTTTATATTCAAGATAAAGCAGAGCTTCAGCTTGCAGAACGCACTGTGAGAATGCAGGTAAAACAAAGTCACTGCCCTCACTGTGGCCAGAACGCCAAAGGGAATGGGGGCTCCAGCACCTCCTTAGAGGGCATTCGTTCCAGAGATATGACATCTTTTGTGATCCCTCACCCCCCTAAAGGGCTCCACTACCTCCAATAAGCACTTTCAGTGTGGTAGTGTGCCTTCAGTATGTGAGTCTTTTGAGTGACAGCTAAGTTCTCAATCATACCCATCACTAGCCCCACCTGAAGTCCTAGCGTTCTCTGTGCTCTGTCCGACAGATGGGCCCACTGTATCCGTGACTCTGTGCTGTCGCTGCTAATTTGATAAAATCCAGGAAATTTACATTCTTGAAATGCTTTTATTGGGTCTCCTTATCCCAACCAAGAACGTTTAAATGTATACTTATTCAACATCAGTTCTTTCATCAATGTAGAAACCAGATCACAAATGTAGCCTTTGTCCGTTGTCTCAATCTGTTTGCAACCGTCCACCCTTTTGATTTATGAACAGTGCAAAAGATCAAATTGAGGACCTTGCCCATGTTTGATGAGTACTCTCCCACTGAGCTACAGGCCCCTTACCTGCATGCCTTCTTTGTTTCAATGTCCTGATGATTCTCTTCACTCTCGGACCCTTTAAAACGTATCTAACTTGGCTTTTGTAACTTAGGACTTCTCATTCCATGCTGTCCTACCAGGCTAACCCCGTAAGTGTCACTGTTATATCATGCTTGTTCTCTGCTGTGATGTGGCTTTCAAGTGCTATGCACGTTATTGTGCATGTCGTTTGTTCTCTGGACCTTCACCTCAATCCAATTCTTAAGCTTCTCTTCAATGCTTTGCATTAAGCACACCTAAAACAACTTGATACTTGGTTTTCTCCTGTTATTGTTAAACTGCTTTTAGCAGGGCTGGGGTGATGGCTCAGCAGCTAAAAGTACTGGCTGCTCTTCCAAAGGGCTTGTGAGTTCAGTTCCCAGAAACTACATGGCAGTTCACAACCAGCTCTACCTCCAGTTCCAGGGGGAATAGATGCCCTCCTCTGGTCTCCTCAGGCACCAGGCACACGTGTGGTGCACAGACATGTACATAGGCAAGCTATTCCTTTAAATACAATAATAATTCAGAATTCAAAAACTACGTGTGTGTGTGTATGGTTGTGTGTACACGCATGCGCATGTGGGCAAGCGAGCTATCATAGTGCATGTGTAGAGGTCAGAGGTACTTGGTACTTGGTTCTCTTCTTCCACTGTGGGTTCCTGGGTTCCAGTCCAGGTTATCAGACTTGGTTAACAAAGGCATTTCTCTGCTTAGCTGCTGTGACACAGTAGCTACCTGCTTTCCTTTAGATGCTCTTTAACTTCTTTCTCTTTAGGTTATGTGCTCTTAGTTCTTCTCTGGATTTTGTTTATCTTTTTCACATTGTGCCTTTGCTTTAACTCTTCTTTTAGAGCATGTTAGCTTTAATCTTATCTTGTTTATTTTGAAAATAATTCATAATTCAACTTGTCCTGAACATTCAACATCATAGAAATTTATGTGAAAACACACGATATCAGAAAAGTTTGTTTATTGATTTTAGGGGAAATATTTTACTATTTTGAAAGAGAATTGTTTAGTTATCCTTATAATATTGGGTAGGTGTTGTAGCAACTTCATTCTTAATGGGTACGTTCAAGAAATAACTCTTTCTTGTGAAAACATTCAAAATGATATCAATTTTAGTTTTTGTCCAAGATGAAAAAGAAATGACAAATATATCAAAACTGAACAGGGCCTCATATATAGCGCCTCATATGCCTCTGCCTGATTTCTTGCTTGCTACCTCACATTTAACTCAAGGACTGCATCAGGGCAGGGCTGTAGTCATCATTGTTCCTCTGGAATTACACGGTTGTAAAAAGTATCTGGCAAGTTTCCTGTTCAGTCTCTGGAACCCTTTAATCCCTTCTTTGATGAAACTGATCTGCCCACATTTATGAGTTTTTCACAGTTTGGCTTGTGTTAGATGCCATATGGGAATTTGGCAGAGGATCTTTGCACTATCCCTCATCCTTTTCAGCCATAAATCATATGAAAGTAATAATGATGTCTTACGGGGGACAGAAACGGTGATGGCTGGATTTCCAGGGTGGAAAGCATGCTCAGTCCTTCTACTCCAGATACATGCATCTCTGCATTGTTATCCTAGTGTGTATGTGGTTATGAGAAAATGTCTAAAATATTCAAAAATTATATGAAAAACCAAGTCAACCTGTTGGTCCATAATTACACATCATCGGTCAGCTAGGAAACTACAAAATAGTGGTATGACAGCAAAATCAGAAAATCATTCAGGGTCAATCTGATCTCCATTAGTAGCAAATCTAAGTGCTCTTTTAGATAAATAAGATATTTCTTTGGCTCTTTACAGTTGTTCATTTACCCACTCTTCTCATTTTGGATGGACTGTGGTGCGTAGGATGACAGTGTTAACAGATTCATCATCAGTTCTGTAGGTCCAGTCACCATTAGGGTTTCATTTCCTCGTCCTCCCTGTACAACTTTTATCTGATTCTGACTTGTATTATAAGGTCTGGCTAAAATAAGAGTCATCTCCCTGGGTCCAGTTAGATTTGGATTGTTTGAATCATAATTGGCCAGGCATACAGGAGACGGGAATTAAGCATCTTTCTCTGTTTGTTCCCTATCAAACTTACTGCAGTGCACAACTTTGGTGAATGTATATGGTGATCCCCTTTTTCTCTGTGAGATAGATGTCTGTCTGCTTGATGATAGAAGTGAGTCCATAGTGGCTGTTAAAGCCCTAAGGAAGTCACTGTGAGCTTCTTGATGTTAAATATGTACCTGCTCATTAAAAGTATTTTGTGCAGTTTTCCAGGAATGGAACTGTAGAATCTAGTGAGAACCTAGTTACAACTTCTGGAACAATTCTGTTGGACTCATGCAGCGTTGTTTTATTCATTTGTAGTCAAACTCTGAGCAATGTGCAGCTTTTTAGCTTTTAATCCTATTTACAGGGACATGAATAGAAGTAGAACTTGAAGCTTAAATTTAAGAGAGATTTAAGGAAATAAAGATTTGTGCATGTAATCTGTTCCTTTTGTCTTACTGTTTATTACATTTATTTATTTACCTATCGGCGTGTGCATGCCATAGCATGCATATAGAGGTCGGGGACAGCTTGTTGTGATTGGTCTTTTCCTTCTATCAAGTGGGTTCCAGAGACTGAATCTAAGCTGTCAGGCTTGGTAATGCCTGCCTTTATGCTGAACCTTATTGATGGTCTCTAATTGGTTTTGATATAAGAAATATGTCTTAGGTCATGGCCCAACCATTTGAAAGGCACTGTCGTTCAAACTTTGTTGTGTTAAACTTTTGATAGACGTCAAATGAAAGTATACCTCCAAAAGATTATAAATTCATTTATAAAAACATGGCAAAAGAAGTTAATTTAACATGAGCAGCGTAAGTCTTAAAAAGCTAAGTAGGGACTGAAAGATAGCCACTCAGTAAATATACCACAGCTGCCTGTCTTGTCTTTTGAGCCAGGTAGCTTTTCTTCAGGTCTGCCCAGGATAGTCATGTGCCTTCATTTGTACAAAACCATCTCTAATTCCTAGAATGATAGTGACTGCAGCTTGATGTTCACAGTTATGAGTGCCAGCTAGAATTTTAAATAATAGTGTCCATTGTGAGTGCCAGGCAGAATTTTAAATAATAGTTTCCAGCAGGTGCTGATCATCAGCTGGGGCTCATTGTTCGTCGGTGGATGGAGAAATAACAATGTGCAACTTGCTTTTCATTTAACTATTTTCATGACGGTGGCACATTTGCCAAGATTTGTACACGGTAAAAATGTACATTGTGATATTTTAATTCCGCAAACACGGAAACAGTTACCACAGTCAAGCTAATCAGCATGTCTGTAACCTGATATACAATATCCATCACCTAACGTGGTTTTCTGTTTCTATTACATGTAGCAAGTACATGTAAGATCTACTTTTATGATTTTATATATTCTCACTCCAAAACAAAAAAGACAATATATATTAGATGATAGTGTGGTAACAAACCAACCTATCCATATGTCAAAAATATTCATAAATAATTTTTATGGAAGAGAAGTAAAAGTTAAAATGTATACTTTTAGCAGTTCTAGGTATGTCCAGTTCAGCATCACAGGCAGCCCACTGTCTGTTTCCAGGAGTTACTCACTGTTGTTGGAACTGGGCGTCTTTTTATCGGCTTCACCCCATTCTCTTCCCTTTGTTGCCTTTTCTTCCAGCCACACTCCTGTCAACCACCACGTACTCTCTCCTTTATGAGTTTGACATTTTTATATTCTGCAGGGTAATTCTTTTGCATGGCTTATTTTATTTAGCATAATGTCCTAATCTTTCTGAACTTTTCCTTACTCTGATGAATATTTGGATCACAGCACACTGGGAAGTCACTGATGTCCTTTTATTCCTGGACCTTAATTGAGAAACTCTCATCTTTTCTCATTTGTGTGACTAAGTGTGTGATCTAACCTTTACACAATGACAAGAGAGAAATACTGGGAAAGAAAGAGAAGGGCACGGTTTCTTTTGTTATAAAATTTTAAACTTTTCTTGCCACTTTTTCTTCTTTAGTAGACGTCTCATGAGAATAAATCCTGAAATCATTGGTGAATGATTGGTGTGCAGTTATACAGCATAGGTTGTATTTACTCTGTCTTTTCCTAGGTGATAACCTTCTTGGTTCTTGCAAACAATTTATTATAAGTAGTATATATTTATCCATATCTTGCTTTTCTGAGACAGTGTTGCTATGCAGCTCAGGTTGGTCTTGAGCTTGTATCAAGCCTTTTAATATAAGCCTCACAAATGCTGAGTCTATAGATACCATCACATATGACTTCAGTTATAAGTGAAGAATAAAACACTAAATCTTTCTAAAAAATAGTTAATTACTATAAGTGACTGCCTGCAATCCTAATAACCCAAATAAATTTTGTGGATAGAGTTAAAAAACAATCTTATTCTTTACATAAAATTCTTGACATACCCTTGGCCCCAGTTTGTAAAGACTTTGCATATAGAAAACTAAAGATGAGAAAGTGAGTATCTTAACTTGCCTGTTCAATGCTATGACATTCTGGAAGGATGTCTCCCATATTGCCCACTCTTTTCTGGGTGGAGTGAGCTGCCTGGTACTCTACTGAACTTACAAACTTGTCAACATAGCTCTAGTTTCAGTGTATTTCCTGAGGAGGAGGAGGAGGAGGAGGAGGAGGAGGAGGAGGAGGAGGAAGAGGAGGAAGAGGAGACGGCCTTTTAAAGAAGCCAGGTGTAGGCCTGGCTGTTCAAATTTGGTTCACAGACCTTGTAACCATCTAGGTAAGACATACTGTTACAGTTCCAGGTTTCTCATGTAGCTCACAAGGATAGCGTGCCCTTACGAGATGCTTGGGTATGTGTAACAGTCTCTTTAACTTTCTTCCTTGTTCTATTTCTTTATACTCATCCTTACTTTTAATATTTTATTTCCTATAGTTTTATCATATTTGTCCCCTTACCCAGGTCCTCCTGAATCCAGTCTCACTCTTCCCTATACTCAACTTTGTGTCCTTTGTTTTCCCTAAACCACCAAGCATGATTTATATTAGCCATATGCTCTTGGATGTGTGGCCTTCCACTGGAGTACAGGTGACTTACCAGAGGCCATATGCTCTTCACCTGCTATCAACTGCCAGTAACACCTTAGCTAGGTGGGACTTCATGGTTACCTCCTCTCTCTGTGTTATGATTTTGTCTGGTTTGAACTTGTGCAGATCTTATACAAACTGTCCTAACTGTGATTTCATATGTGCAGCTGCTCTGCTGTGTCTGGAAAACTATTTCCTTGTCATCATTGTCTACTGCCTCTGGCTCTTACAGTCTTTTCATTGCAATGGTCCCTGAGCTTTGGAAGGAGAAAGTATGAGATAGATTTAATTAATGTTCTTGTACGGTGTATGTCTCAAAGGTAAAACGCCATTAGCAATAAGGACTGTTATTAAGAGGCAATATAGACTATTGAAAGTCAAAGTTATAACTTTTAGCTGTAAATGGTCTTGATAAAAATTTTATTCTGTTACAGTTAAATTAATATTTGATCTATGTAGCTAGAATTATACAGATTTGGTATTTTACTGGATATTATCCTACCCTCCTGAGGAACTTTTAAAAATTTTAATGGATAGTGTAGATAGTATAGAATATGTCTTATATCTTTTCTACATCTGTAACAAAAATTGGACTTGGTCCATAAAAATATAAGTGTCTAAAAAAATAATTCATGTTATTTATTCAGAGCGACTTCATCTATTACATTAGCAGATGTTGATGACATCAGTGCCTTGGCAGCTAGAGAAAGAATATAGCTCAAGGATCAATTATTACATAAGTGAAAAATGTTAATGATATAATACCTTTTAGAAGCTTACTTTCATCTGATACTTGCAAAAGATATCATGAACACGGATTCTCTATCTACAAGCTATGAACACTGTACATACTCATTTCTTGCATGACTTGGTGTCTTCCTGTCAAGGAAGCACATGGATTCACTGCTGGTATTTATAATTATAACAACACAGATGGCATGTTGGGATCATGTTGGGTAAAAGTGTTTACCTACCTGGTTATGTCCTACTACTATGGGCCAATCTGTGATTACTTTTGTCCAAGATACTGAAAAAACTATTGATGGTTGAATATAGTATTTTTGGAAGGCTAAAGAAATTATCTGGTCAAATGTGAAAGCTCTTAAACAAAGTAATTGCAGTAGTATAGTAAAAGCAGTGTCTATTCACTGTGTAACGTTCAAATAACAAAGAGAGCTAGGAAAGCAAACATGCTGTCAGATTTTCCCACTCTCTTATGAAAACTCTCCTCAGCACATTGTTCTTAGACCAACTTACCAGACTCCACGGTGTGTGAGAAAATGTATATGGCAAAATAGTATTCTATACACAATGGCCATCTCTAATAGTGATCACGATTTTCCTTCTTATATAAAGTAAACTAAAGTAAACTAATAAATGTAAATGCAATTATAATCTAGTATGCTTTAATTAACCCATTTTCTATCTTTTTTTATAATTATATATGAGTTTTCTTTTGTTTTCATTTCATTATTCAACCTTTCAGATGTATTTTGTAAAGGAAATTGGTCAGGCCAGGGTATGCACATCTGCAGTCTCAGGACAGTGTGCCAAAATGCCACCCAGAAAGTTTATTTTCCTGGACACAGTCTTTTATCTTGCCTTTCTCTTCCTTCTCTGGAAAACATTGAATAATATATATTTTCTTCATGTGGGACAGTCTCATGGCTTACAGATTAAAGAAAAATTCTTTGAATTTGTCATTAATTAGAAATTAATGCCCTATGCAGCACTGATACCTTGTAATATTCATTCTATATACTGTAATCCAGGTTTCAATTATTTTACTGCCTAGGGGTGTCTTTAAAAGTGACTTGAACCCCATGTGTTATACCCAAACTTGTTCTCCCTTGACTTGCCATGTTACTGGTCTGTAGGCCATGCTTGCTTCTTTCCCAGCTCATGCTTCATATGCAGGTCGTTGTACAGGATCTGGTTTTTCCTATAGGACACCAGTTGTCCTGGTATTTCTCTTCTCCAAGCAAGCCTCTGCAGCCTTTAACCTCTTGCCTGGTTTTTCTCTACAGGTTCTCAAACCAACGTAGTCTTAGACATGCTACTTACTTGCCAAAAACCGTATCTCAGAATAATTGACAACGCTTTAGGTCATCCTGGACTTCATGATTAGTCTCTTGTCCTTTGCTTTTCCCATTCCTGCATCTTCATCTTCCCACTTCTCTGCTCATCCATACTTTTCCAACCACGTGGGCTGAAGCATAGCTGTTTCATCACGGTTAGACGTGATTGTTGCCAACTTGAAGCAGAGCAGCTGTAAACACCCATACTTGACCATGATGAGACTCATCTATCTATTCACATTCTCTTACTGGAGGCCTTCAGTAGGTTCTGTGAGCATGCTCTGAAATTCTAGTCACTGTTAAGTAAGAGACAAAACAGTTTCCTTGGTAGAACCTATATAATTGGTGTAACCTCTCCAAGTCATCCAGAGGACTCTGGGAGGTGTATGTCTGAATTACCTATGCTTCTGCAAGCAGCCCCAATAATCTCACCAAGCAGCACTTGGATTAAAACCTTTCTCTGTTTTGTTATTACAGTATTACATATTAAATGTCTGAGATGCATAGATATTTTTGATATTTCTATATGGTCTTAAGAAAAGTTAAACTATCTGGCCTTTCCTCTGGATCTCTATTTTCCATCCCGGTTTCTGTCCATTGCTCCCTCAGAACAGCAGACTTCTCTTAGATGTCACCTCAGCTAGAATTCTTTTGACCACCTACTGAAAATCTATTCTTTTCATTTTCTTCTTTTCATTTTCCTCCACAGCTCATGTCACTTCCTAATGCAGTGTATGTGTTTATCATAAGCACAGGATAAAATCTCTATGAAGTAACAACTTTTGTGGCTTTTCTTCCTCCTGACTCCATACAATCTGAAATAAGATTGACCTATAAAAGCAAAGTACACACTATAGACCTGAAGCAACACACCCTGTCAAATGAAATTGATGGAGGTATCTTCTACCAGTTTTCTTTTGGAGTTTTCCACTTTAAAAATTAACCTTATATTAGCTATGTTAAACTGTTATTTGATGTCACAAATATTTTCTTTGGTGATTAGCATTTTGTCTTTATAGGTGTCTTAGTTAGACTTTCCATTGCTGGGAAGAGACACCAAGACCAAGGCAACTCTTATAAAGGACAGCATTTAATTGGGGCTGGCTTACAGTTTCAGAGGTTCAGTCCATTATCATTTGTGGCAGGAATATGGCAACCTGCAAGCAGACATGGTGCTGGTGAAGGAGCTGAGAGCTCTACATCTTGTGAAGGCAGGCAGAAGGGAACTAACTGTCTTCCATAGGCAGCCAGGAAGAGGATCTCTTCAGCACTGGGCAGAGCTGGAGCACTAGGAGACCTCAAAGCTTATCCACATAGTGATACATTTCCTCCAACAAGGCCACATCTATTCCAACAAAGCCTTACCTCCTTACAGTGCAATTTCCCAAACATATTCAAACCATCACAGCAATTTAAATCTTTTAAAAAAGCTGACTATCTAGTCTTTCATCATACTTAAAAAACTTCTCCACCCAAAAATTATTTAAAAATTACACACATCATTTTCTATGACATTTAGTGTTTTATTCTTCACTTATAACTGAAGTCATATGTGATGCTATCTATAGACTCAGCATTTGTGAGGCTTATATTAAAAGGCTTGATACAAGCTCAAGACCAAGCTGAGCTGCATAGCAACACTGTCTCAGAAAAGCAAGATATGGATAAATATATACTAAATGCATGTAGCTTCTCTCCTACTGTAGAAAGGATGGGCCCCACTTTAGTTGCAGCCAAACCTTGTAAACACTGCATGCGTCTGCCAGCCAGTTTAGAATGCCATATTCATAATGCCATTTGATGTTATAAAATGGAAGAAATGTTCACCTACTCTATTTTTATTCATTGTGAATGCCTATGGCCAAATAACATATTTAAATATGTTAAAATCATCCTGACTTTTAATATTTGTTTCCCCCACCCTTTATGTTTTGACAATGGAATAATGATGATAATATTTGAGAGATGCATCAGCAGTTAAAAGAACGTTCTGTTCCTGCAGGAAAGACCGGGGTTCATTTTGCAGAACCCACATGATAGTTTATAACCATCTACAACTCCAATTGCAGGAGATTTGATACTCTATTCTGGTCTCTGCAGGCATCAGGGAACACAGGCAGTACGCATACAGGCAGAACACAGATGTACAGAAAATACAAAAAAATCTAAAAAAAAAATTAGTAAGTCTTGCCATTTACCGTTTAGAATAAGAGTTTATTCCCAGTTTTTTTCCAAAGTGCCTTCAACTTCTGTGTGATCATTTCAATACATGTCTGTTTGTTATGTACCATAGACCTTAACAACACCTACATCTTTGACAAGTCTTCATTTTTTTCATCTTAAAATGGTGGCAGTAATAGCATTTTAATCAGGTGCTTGGCTCTTGGAATTTATCAATCGCTGTATGGAGCACGACATTTGATATAAATCAAGTGTTCAGTGAACGCTACCTCAGGTTAACCATATGAATTCATACTCTGTTGTAACTTAAATGCAAAGGGACCCTGAAGATTCAGATCACTTTCAGTGCCTCAGTGAAGCTGTAATGAAAAAGTAGAGAGCATACCTCTTTGAACTGTTTCCCTTGCCTGAATGGAAAATGATAAAGCCTGGCAAGGACTATGTAGGGTTAAGTCTTTTAGACCAACTATACGCCATGTTGGTGCACAAATTAGATCTGGAAAAGTCTCCATGGTGTTTAGATTAGCAATTCGAGATAGCGATAACAATTTCCTTTGCTATTTATCAAATTTCTAATGAATTCAAGGGTTTGACAGAACAGATATTTTCCCTGTGAATGACTGTGGTTATGCTCCTCTTCCTCAGTAGCAGGGAGCTATGAGAAGAAACAATATGCCATCCGCTTTCTGCAACAATGAGCTCATTCTCCTTTTTCTCACTCAGTATCTTCCTTCTGCAGACTCACTCTGAGGAGAGGCCTTTCCAGTGTGATGAATGTAAAGCCTTGTTCCGCACCCCCTTTTCTCTCCAAAGACACCTGTTAATCCACAACAGTAAGTCACCATCCAGGCAGCTGAGGACAGAGAGAGCTATTTCCAATGTGTTCTTAGATGCTTTAAAAATAGACATCTCAGAAGTGCATGGTGAATTGTTGATAATCTGTTTTAAATATAAAGAAGATAGATTGCCTTGTTTCCCACAGCACCATTAATCATTTTAAGAGATACGTCTTACATTTTCTCTTCCCAGGATTTATAATTAGCATATAAAAAGATACCCTAAGTTCACTATATTTTGAATATTGTTTTGAAACATAACCTTCCATTCACTTTTAACTGTGATGATTGAGGGAATATGTCTACCTCTGTAAAACATGAAGCTATCTCACAGGTCAGGTTTTATTAGTTCAAAGGCTTAACAGTTGGGGTGGGTCACAATGTTCATCTAGCTCAATATCTTTTTAAAGAGAAATTGAAAATATTGAGTCTGACAGGAGAACAACTATTCAAATAGTGGATCCCATATTGCCTCCAGGTGTCTGATAGCAGGTACCTTTTCTATTTCATGTAAAATTTCTGATTCTGTGCTTATTTGGGGGAGTAAATTTTTTATTATGTTACAAACAGACATCTATCTTTTAAGAAAATTGTCCATGTAACGCTCCTACTGCTGTTTGAATATTACATTCCAAATACAAGGCACTGTGACAATTGGTTTTACAGGATGGTGACATAGAAGAAAGTTTCTTTGTTCAGGCTAAGTGTCTAATATGAAAATAATAAGATCTCAATGTTTATACTAGTTGATAGTGATCATGAGAAAGGAAGCTGCTTCACGAATGAAAGATGGGGCTGTATTCCCAGTGCAGGTCGGTCACTGCAGCTCTGGAACGTGTTTGGCCTCACTTTCCACTTCCTCATAAAGAACCACTTTATAATTAATGAGTGAAATTTGTTGTACCACAGAGGGACTTACTATATTAGATAGCTTAAGACACGGATGAATTTTAGGATAGGCATTTATACAAGTGATCTTCATTCATCCTTTTAAGACTTATGTGGCTTACTTTAGCAAGCTCAGAAAATTTTTCTTGGGAAAAATAAAACTGTATTTCATATAACAGAAGGAATTTGTAATATCAGTAACTGATACTTTCAATGTCACCTTCTTGGTTCTCAACAGCTAGAGAAAAAGGACTGACGTGGCTTGTAAGGCTTTGCTGTGTGCTCTGTAGCTAAAATGATGATGAGCAACACCAGAAGAAACTTTCTGAAGCTACAGTCTGGTATCTGACCAGAAAAGTCAGCCTCCAAAATTTAAGGGTTTATTAAGCAATGTAAGCTCCAGACAGGCATGAGTGAAGGCCCGTGGGTGAAGACAGCAGGAAAACCAGACTGGCTAAAGTACAGAGAGAAAAGTACTAGGTCTTGTTTCACAGTGTGAACATCAAAACATGAAGACTATTATTATAAACACACATCTTTTCCATGGACTAAAATGTCAGCAATTGTCTGCTTGTTTCCTTTACACTGAAAAACCAAAGGTAGGTCTTTGCCAAGCCTCTAGGTGTCAAGGTTGAAAAGGTCTGAGGAATTAAGAAAGAGAATGTGATAGAAGCATGACATCAGAGTTAGGAAATTCTGATATTTTAGGACAATGAAATGAAGTCTGGTGGTGACCTGACTGTTGAATTGTACTCTAAGGCGAAAGGACTTTCAAGTGCCATCATTGCGACTCCACGTTTAAAAGGAAGGACACGTTAAATGTTCATGTCCAGGTGGTCCATGAAAGACACAAGAAGTACCGATGTGAGCTGTGCAATAAGGCCTTTGTTACACCTTCAGTGCTCAGGAGTCACAAGAAGGTAAGTGGGGACAAGACAGACTACATTGCAGGGCAATATATACTGACTAGCATGTGCCAATTTATATTAATTTATGACATGCTTACTGACAATGGCAAATATATGATTATACTGACTATCCAAGAAATGTGTGTTTTCTCAGTTTTTCAGGATAGACATTTTCCCCATGAAATGATACCTCAATGTTATGTATATATTTTGTGTAACCCTTAGCTTTATTGATAGGTAGACTTGGGAAATACTCAGTAAGACTGTCGATTTTCAAAACCTTTCACTTAATAGGGATGGTTTCATTTGAATATATGAATAACACCTCAGGTAGGTTGTTTTTGTAGAACTAATTCAAATGTTTACAGAAAGTCCAGGGTTCAGAGAATCCTCTTGCTGTAGAACTGGGGTTTGACAGGTAATGATTCAGTTCACACAAAATAATTTCATTTGTGGTCTTGAAATTATCTTTGTATTGTGCCTGTTATATCAATATACCAATCAAATTGAGTTTACTTTTGTATTTCATAAATAAATTTACAGCATTATAATGAATACATTTTAAATCCTCTTTAAATTGGCAAAGCTATTTTATGATAGACAGTTAAAGATTACAAAGTGGTGAAAGCAAGTGGAGCCTAAAACCTGTTCACCTCTGTGTGGACAGGAAAAAGGAAGAGAAAATACAGGAAGAGCCTGGGCAAAATATATGCCTAAGGGCAACCCCCCCTAGTGACACTCTTGAGCAAGACCCCACCTCCTACCTTTCTCCAGTAATAAGGCCATCAAATTTGAATCCTACTCTGAATTGTGTCAAACGATTCATGATCTGACAATCTGGAAATGCCATTACACGTATCCCATTGAGGTCTTTATCACTAACTCCCTAGGCACCTCTTTCCCCATAGCAGTTTCCCCTCCCTCCTCTCCTCCTAGTTCCTCTCAGCCACCTCTCCCCTGTTTCCCTTCAGACAGGAGCAGGCCCCCCCAGGAACTTTACCCAAAGATGGCGTATCAAGTTACAGTAAGACTAGGCACCTCCCCTCATATTAGGGCTGGATGCGGGCAACCCAGCAAGGGTCCCCAAGACAGGCACAAGTGTCAGAAACAGCCCGTCCTTCCTCTGTCAGGAGTCCCTCAAGACACCTAGCTATGCAACTAGGACATTTATGCAGAAGACCTAGATCAGAGCTAGGCAGGCCCCTGATTGTTGGCTCAGTCTCTGAGAGCCGCTGTGAGTTGAGGTTTGTCGATTCTGTGGGTTTTCTTGTGGTCTCCTTGACTTTCCATGCTTCTACAGTCCTCCTTAACTTCTACAGAATTCACTGAGTTCCTAAGAAGCTCTTAAAACAGCGAATTGATGGTCATAATCAGCTAGTATCAGACACTACCTGCTTTTTACTAATTTTGGGGTTACTATTGGAAAATATTCTTAAAGCAACCTTATAAAGAACATACAGAAACCTGAAGAAACTGCTTCCTTCTGGTCTCTGCAACAGTGCTCAGTCCTCAACTTTTCTCTTTGTTCTAAGTTTCAAAATCCCTGATACGTCACAGATTACTCTGACTCCCTATTCACTGGAATGATGTGTTTTGTTTTTGTTGTTGTTGTTGTTGTTTTTGTTTTGGTTTTTTTGGTTTATGTTGGTGGAAAAATCAGTATCCTGTTGAGGCCATACATACACTGTCTACCCCACCTTCTAGAGCTGTCAGCAGTTTTGTTTTGCAGTTTCATTAGTTTATTTGGTGATGATACAATCCAGAGCCTCCTACATGGTAGGCAAGCATCCTAGCACTGGGTTGTACTCCCAGCCCTGGCCACTGATTTCATTAAAGTGTGTTTTGCTGGTGTTCCTTCAATTTTTCTGGTATGATTATTTTATGCCTGCAAAATAAATAGGTGGAGGGCAGAAATTCTCTATCCAATTGAATGCACAATTAACACCTGCTGGATTTCAAAGTCAAACTAAATGTATATGCTTTCTGTTTTGTAGTAAAAAATCTATCCTGACAAGCATAGCATAAGTTACATATGACTTTCTTGAGATTAATTCTGCCCTTTAGAGTGAAATATGCACAAAGAATTTGGAAAATGATTCAAAGGAAATGTCTCTTGGCAACAGTCAAGGGCAGCTCTGGCCCCATTTTGATTATGTGGTTTTGCTCCATGCACTGGTTTTATATAACTTAATCACGTTTAGTTAGACAAGGACTACATAAAGGCTTAAGCACTAAACTGCAGAATTATTTTCAAATTAACACTAATGCATGCTTCTAAGCGGTCGTTGAACCCATGGGATTATCCATGATAAATTGTTTAAAGTCACATTGTGACATTAAATCATTTTAATGAAACATAATCCTGGAAAATACAGATTCCTATTGTCAGAGGTTCTTAATCATCTTTACCAAAGCCTTTGTATTTATCATGAACCATTTTTATTCCTATTTAGACGCACACGGGAGAAAAGGAGAAAGTCTGCCCGTATTGTGGCCAGAAATTCGCCAGCAGTGGGACCCTCAGGGTTCACATCCGGAGCCACACAGGTATGAAGAGTGACCTGACATGAAAGACTGAAGTCAGTGTTAGGGACAGAGAGCACTGCTGTCCAGAGTTCCCAAGCTACTGAGCCCTTTTAGGAGGGTTGTCTTTACTTGGGAAGAATTTCAGTTGTACAGTTTTCTCCAAAGTTGAATAAAATATTCAGGAGTAAAGACTTTAATTTTCAGTTGAAATGTAAGTGTGGTATACAGGATATTGTTGGACAGAGCAGGTACTAACAGCCTCACTTTTTATGGAGACAGAAGTCACCCATCTGTAACTTACACCAAAACTGCCTTTCTTAATTTCAAAAGTGCCTGCTTTTCTGATCAAATTCTGTTAAGTTTTACTTCACCTGGTATGAGGAGAGTGGAATATAAATATACTGATTTGTAAGGGTCCCAGACTCTTTTCTCTTACTTTTCCTCTGCAGTTTCTCCAGTGAAAGAGAATGTGACAACTGGACCATGGTGAATAACTAAATTTTCTTGAAAGAAACAACTGCAGTTTATTGGATAGACAAAATGATTTTTATACTCTTTCTGCTTTCTGAATAACTTTACACTTGTGTGAATTATCTTCCCATGAAGCAAAATGCATTTAATTGAATTATGTAGCTGAAGCTTTCTGTTCAAAGGCCAAAATATGTGACCAGAAGTGTGCATCAGATTCTGTTACAGATGGTTGTGAGCCACCAAGTGCTTGCTGGGAATTGAACTCAGGACCTCTGGAGAAGCAGTCAGTGCTCTTAACCGCTGAGCCATCTCTCCAGCCCCAACTTAAAAACAACTTATTTCCCGCACATGGCAGTGTTTAGAGCAGTAACTGTTTTGTGAATAAAGAAATATTAGCTTAAGTAGATCAAGAATTGACAGTGTGACTTTATAGATACATGAAGGAGGGGACATTAGAGCATAATTTGAAACTTTTGTGGACCAAAAAAACTAAAAGACATGCATTTAATTTAGGACCTTAGAATAGTTGCTCACAGCTTGAAAATGACACACATAACCAGTAACAAACCAAGCACTGTGTGTAAATACTGCCTGAGAAGTTATCTAGAGAAAGCAAGGCTTTCAGGACAAAGTTCAAGGTGGGTCAAACAATTAGAAGGTGGCATAAAGTTGAGAGAATCCAAAGGGATGGAGCAGAAGAGAGCCACTGAGGAACAGGTGTCATCATGAACTGTGCCTGCAGCTGCCTGCACCGTGCTCATTGGCTTCTGACAGCAAGGCAGGAACAGCTCTAGTGGAGAGCATGGATGTTCTTGGCTATTTCTTCTAACTGTGTAACTGTGGCCATATGGAGTTGGGTCTGCTAATGGCAGCAGTGAAAAGAACTGTCTTCTCTGTGCCAGTCATTCTTAGTAGACACTGCTGTACCACTTTGAGAAAATTGTTCTTCTAGCTTGTATGTCTGCATAGATGTATCCCTGTGTTACTTATAGGTAGAGGGAGAGCAGGAAAATGAGTTATATCTGCATGTCAGAGTAATACACCTATAGTAAATAATCTCAAAGACATGCTTGTATGACTGAATCAAGCTTGGTGTCATGTGTTAAAAAGTAGACTTAGACAGTTCAGAATACATTAAGGCATCGGTCCCAGCACAGAAAAGATAGACCAGTCACCTAGAACTTGAATATTCCTAATGACTCCATCCTTGTGAACTTCATGCACTTTCATCTGACTTTGCTTGTAGGAAGAGTGAACAGCAGAGAAGCATAAATTACTAATGATATGCGTTTCTTTGAATGTTTTAGGTGTTATCTTGAAATTCAAGATTTTTAAATAATAAAGTAACAAAAATGTCATGTTTGTCCTATTGTCTAATAATATCTCATATTTATATTTATATTAATATATGTTATAAATATATAAAATTATATATAGTACAAATTTATATTTATGTAATATATAAATATATAAGGAAAGATATATTTATATATAAGCATACATATAAATAATTATATATAATATACCATATAACTATATGTAAATATATATAATATACATTATACATAAAAATATATAAAGTATATATAAATTAATAAATATATAAATAATTAATATATATTTTGTTTATAAATAAACATATTTATATAAAAAGATATATTTAAATATATAATAAATGAATAGTCTAAAAATGCTAATCATATCACATTGGATGTAGTTTACCATATATCTGACTCTGGGCCAAATTGAGGCATGATGAACCAATGTGTATATTTGTATAGATAGATTTTTTTTTTTTAAGACACATTCAGGGCAAGGAAAAGGAATAGAGTAAGTGTGTATTTGTGCAAATAATTGTGTAAGTGCTTATTTCTGTGGTTATTTTCTTATCACCATATTTCTCTGTTTAAACTCAGACCCTTTTCAGGGTCCCAGTTTCCAACCTTGCTTTGTCTCCTTTGAATGACAAATCTCTTCAGAGATAACCACCTGCAGAGTGGCTGGTGCACTTTGACAGAACTGAGGATGCAGACATCTTTTTTTTTTTTTTTTCATATTTTATTTACATTTCAAATGTTTCAGATCTCCCCTTTGGAACCTCCCCATTCCCTCCACCTTCCCCCTGCCAATATGGGGATATTCTCCAACCCACCCTCCCACCCACCCACCCACTCTTGTCTTTCCTCCTTGTTATTCTCCTGTACTGGGGGATATAACACCCTCAGGCCCAAGGGCCTCTCCTCCCCCTGACGGATAACAAGACCCTCCTTTACCGCATTTGTGGCCAGCACCATGGGTCTCTCCATGTGTAGTCTTTATTTGGTGGATCAGTCTCCCGAAGTATCGGGGGGGGGGGGGGGGGGGGGGGTCAGGCCAGTTGCCACTGTTGCTACTTCCCTGGGGCTGCACACTCCCTCAGCTCCTTCAGTCCTTTCTCCAAGCCCTCCATTTGGGATGTCACACTCAGAACTACTGTTGTTGCAAAGTGACTCTTGGGTATTTCAAACTTTTGGGCTAATAACCTCTTAACAGTGAGTACATACCATGTTCATTCTTTTGTGACTGCGTTACCTCGCTCAGGATGATATTTTCAAGTTCTACCCATTTGCCTAAGAATTTCATGAAGTCATTGTTTTTAATAGCTGAGTAGTATTCCATTGTGTAAATGTACCACATTTTCTGTATCCATTCCTCTGTGGAGGGACATCTGGGTTGTTTCCAGCCTCTGGCTATTATAAATATGGCTGCTATGAACATAGTGGAACATGTGTCTATATTACATGTTGGAGCATCTTGTGGGTATATGCCCAGGAGTGGAATAGCTGGGTCCACAGGTAGTATTATGTTCATTTTTCTGAAGGTCCACCAAACTGATTTCCAGAGAGGTTGTATCATCTTGCATTCCCACCAGCAATGGAGGAGTGTTCCTCTTTCTCCACATCCTCGCCAACATCTGTTGCTGCAGCAATCTTGAGATGGGTTTCTCTTCCATATGTGAATAAGCAGAATTGTGTCCCATCCTCACAAACTGAGCATCCACTTATCCCCAAGAGCTAACACCAGGCTCGCTGACTTCTGTGGCTACCTTGTGCCCAGTTGAGCACCTACTGCTTGTGGGTTTGCTTAATACTTACGTTTTTCTCTGCTTCATTTTTATTTTCCTCTGTGAAATAATATGATTTCACTCATCTCTCTTTTTATACTGTTTTGCAATTTCTGGTTGCCTTTGAGCTTGCCAGCTGTAAAGAATTTCATGTTGTTTATGGGCTATTCAGAGAAAAAGCAGCACCCCAAATAGCAAGCACCCCAAGAAGCTCCACTGTGATGGAGCCTGATCACAGTGGGCACCCACACAGTTCTGTGGGTGTGCTGCTTGACTAGGCACACACTGAGCACACACTGGGCACACACTGAGCATATACTGAGCACACACTGGGCATACTCTGAGCACACACTGAGAACACACTGGGCACACTCTGAGCATATTCTGAGCACACACTGGGCACACATTGAGCATACACTAGGAAAACACTGGGCACACACGGAGTACATACTGAGCACACACTGGGTACACTCTGAGCACTCACTGCTGCCTCAATACCTTATGCTTGACAGTTCTGGAGGGCCCTAGGGAGCGCTTGTTTCTGTCCACAGCTGTTGACCCCATTAGCAATTTAAGCAATGTACCTATTAGAAAATGTAAAAATATTTATTTTGTTGAAAAAGCCATAGGAAGTTCATTCCAAGTTGACATGCTTTTATAGAAAATAACTATTTTTTCCAACCACAAGCCATTAGTGAAAATGAAGCCTTTGTCTTACATGACTGTCTGGTTTCTGAGGAGACAGCTTACAGTTTCATATCTGTTTCTTCATTCATCCTGTGGTGTGTAGGTGGGGTTGCAGAATGTGCAACAATCCTACAGAGTATTTTAATAGTCTTGATCAAATAATTCAGGATATTATTTGATACTAGACTGAAACCCAAGAAGCAGACTTTGAGAAAAGGATTGCTGTCATGTGCAACCTGAAATTCCTTCAGTGACCCTTTTCTGTTGTCTCACTTTAAAATCCATCAGTCTGTGTTGTGTTTGGCATGAACCCTTCACCCATGAAGGATTCTGTAATGGGATGTACAGGTCATTCAGGAAACGTCTTTTTGAGTCCTGCAGATCTCCACGTTTGTTAATGTCATCTGGAGCTCATCAGCCTACCTGTTCAGAAATCTCCTTTGCTTGCCTGTTTCCCTTCTGAAATTTTGTAAGAAATATTGATTGCTACACTGTCATTTCTGCCTCCTTTCTTTCCTTGTGTATTAAAAGAAATATTCTGCAAATAGCCATTTTCAATGCCCACTCTTTGTGGTCAGTCCTTTTGCTTTGTATAAGCAGAATGCTCCCCGATAAAAGCCAAGCAGGGGCTTTCTGAGACCACTATCACATGCATTGCTAGAGCTCCCCACCCAATCCCCATATTAAAAAGATGATACTCAATGGTTAGGTTTAGGTTTAATACAATCAATCATTTCGTATTCTGTGAAACATACTCCCAAGTGGAAATAGCATTTATTTCTAGTGTTTATGGCTCTGGTGAATGTAGTGACTGGTATAGACACTGCTCAGATCTCTATCACTAAATCTGCAGTTTTCCCATAGTAACTTTGCACCATTCGTGTAAATGTCAACATGGTCAAAAGGATGATGATGAAGCTTTATAAGGAGAGTGTTCCTGGCCTTCTAGGGAAGGGTCATAGAGATGCCTGAGAGTGTACAGGACCCAGGTTGTAACTTTGAGAACAACGGAAACCCGTACCACACGTTTGAGGGATGCTGATCTTAGGCTTTTTATTTATCTCACTAGCCATCCTTCTGTTTACCCAAGAGTCCAGCCTGAGCTGAGCCCAGACTGTCATTTAAGACATTGTGGACTACCATTTTAGAGGGCCTACTTTGGACTTAACAGTTATCATAGGCATTGTCTTGAAAATTCTATTGTCATACTAGCAACAAAATTAAGATTCCTTTTCAAAAGTCAAACGAGTTTTATTCATTGAATATTAGGTGGCAAATCTTATTGAATAATATCTTATTTCTTATATTATCACTTTATTTAGTTTCTGTTTCTTTATAGTAGTTTACAAGAATTTTCAAATAAATAAATAATTTTCAAGCTCATATCGTTTCTTTGAATTTTATCAAAATCTGAAATTTGGTATCTGTTAGGATTCTCCATAAGCATCTTTTGTTGAATGCTGATAAAGAATTAGTTTGATATAATACTGAGCATAATTAAAATGTCAGTGTGTTAACTTTACAAAATGCTTTTTAAATGGTTATATTCCTGATTAAGACTTTTAAGCAAGTGTTTAGTTAATTCAGTTTTTAAAATGTGGTTTGCATCCTGAATTGTGGATGCTGATTCTTTCTTCACATTAAACCATGGAAACCTCCAAAATACTTTTAAAATGTAGTTTATTCAGGAGTCTGTAAGTTTCTGCCACCTTAAAGTCATGTCTATCTGATATGTCATTTAAATACACTTGAGAACACTCCTTGACAATGTGAAAGAAAAAAACAAAACAAAACCTTAGGAATATTTATTGAGTAAACAGAAGAACTTTCTCTGCTCAGATATATGCCAAGAGTTAGGAAGAAGCCCTGACCTTTCTGTTCTAATCAAGTCCCTTTCCTGTATCCAAGTCCTTTGCCTTCCTCTTCGTCATCATTCTCATCTCATCGGTTTATCCTGTAGCTGGTAGGAAACTGACTCTAGAATAATGGCGGAGCACATGGTTCAAGATCCAGCTGACAGGTATCCGCAGGTTACAGGTTAGGGGAAGGAAGAGTAAATATTGGACCAACCATTCTCCAACTTAGTGACTGGTTCTGGCTAGGACTGCTTAAAGGTTTCTTTCCTTTTATGTTTGTTGTTTTATTTTTTTTATTGGAAGAGTGGTAGAGAATATTGATATTCACAGGTGTTCCATCTACTTTACTGTTATCCTTGAACTTAGCATATATTCTGCTTGGTGATATTTTCTTCTTAATATATCAGTTGTTTTAGAATAGTGATCTTACCTGGAAATGTGCAGGTCTGCATTCTGTCACCTGTGGCCTAACAACTCCACGTATGAAAAAGCCTTTCCTACCTCAAAATGAGATGTAATGTCTTATTTAATATCTGGTTACTACCCAAAGGTAGGAGACCTCAGATTCAATTTAATTGCTTGTCTGTGGCTCTTCAACAAGCTGCCATCCTTCTCAGTCTTTATCTCCACTGAAACACTGGGCAAGAGGCCCAGTAGTGTGATGTCGTTTTAAGAACAGCGATGGATGCATGTGAAGGTTGTTGTGTAGTACAGCATGATCAGGCAGTGTGATGGTGATGTTTAATATTTCTGCAGTCATTTACTCACAGGAGCCCCTACTCAATGGTAGCCTCTTGGGCCCTCCATGCCAACATCACCTTCTTTATCTACCCAGACACTGTCACTGAAGATACAGGGAATGTATAGGCTACAGACTAGGTTTGCTGTCAAATGGGTGTTGGCCTCGGGAAATTGAAGGGGCACACTCACTGTAAGTGCAGGCGAGCATTCAGCTCTGTATTTGGTGGGCAGCTCTGTAATTTATCATCCAGTTTCCTAGAGGGGAGCATAGAGATGATAGTCTGCAGGTCAGCAGGAAAGGTGGAGCACTTTCTCCAGTGAGGTTATAGCTTCTCAGGGTCAGTGAAAGCGGAAGCTCATTCAGCAAGGGAACCTACAGACTGTGACATAAATTCCATTAGTTCATAAATTAGAAAAGAGATTGTAGGAGTTTCTTTTGGTTTTTTAAAGCTTTAGGCCGGGAGGTTAATTATGTGCCTAGCGTTAACTTTCTGTGTTAATAGATAGCGGCTGTGTTGGACATTCTGCCCCTGGCTTGTGCGCACACTGTTGTTTGAATGTGGTAATAAATCACTGTCTTTGGGGGAACTTTTTTTTTTTTTTTGGCAAATACCTGTGATCAGCTTAGAATTAAAGGCTTGTCGTATTGTAGTTGGATTATACCTGGTGTTCAGCCACTGTTCTTCTTTCTTCCTTAATACTTTTCTAAAGAAATTAATTCTTTGTGTTTAAAATGTTTGCTCAAATATTATAAAACCAGTAGCTATGTATAATAATAAATGCCATAAGGCAATAATGAACAAATTACAAATACATGAAGCTTAAACTTGTCTTTTATGTCTTTGTAGGTAGTAAATGACCTTATCTGTGAGAAGGATTTTATTCAGCTTTGGTTTTCTAAGAGATTCTTTATTGATATGGGCCCAGTCAGAGATTGATTCCATTTTTACTTTCATTAATAATATCTTTATCTATATCTTCACTTAAAATCTTTTAAAGACCCTATTTTTTTTAAAAAAAAAGTTATTTATGTATGTGTGTGTCAGTGTGTGTGTGTTTGTGTCTGTCTGAGTGTATGCCCATGTATGGTCAAGTATATATGCCTGTGCATTCACAAAAGTCAGAAGAGATTTCCCATGTCCTCAGAGCTGGAGTTAGAGGAGTCACAAGATGCCAGCTTATTACTTGGTTGCTGAGAAGTGAACTTTAGTTCTCATGATTATGTAATAAGTGCTCTTAAGCATTGAGCTATCTCTCTAATCCCAAGTCCTTAATTTTTAAGGTCCACATATTAGCACTTATTAACTCAAAATTTACCACAGGCTAGAAAAAGAGACACAAAGAGAATAATGGAGTGATCTTTGTCTAGTATATAGTGCTATGAATTACCACCAAGTAAGTTACCAATAGTTACAGAGACTCGGGTGGATCAACTCCAGTATTCTACCAATCATGTAAGTTGCGTTTCCACCATCCCTCCTTCCTTTCCCCTTCCTTTCTTCATGTAGGATCCTGAAATATCTTAGGCCACAATGTTTGGTCAACACTGTCACAGAGCTTCATCTATTTTTACATCATTAGACAATATCAGTACCATGCCTGTATTTCATTTGATTTGCTAACATCACTTTTGCTTTGGGTGAAAATGGTCGACCTAGAGTTTCATGTGTGTTGTATACATCCCAACTGAACTACACACCCAATGCTCTTTTCATGGCCTATAGTGAAGCTGATTCTTTTAATGCTTTCGCTGCCATGCTTACAGTCATCCCTCAAGAACAATTCTCCATATTGTTTTTTGCAGTTCCTGTACTCTGCTTCAGGGTTCAGAGAGGTGTTATAGCTTATCCAGATTTATAGGACAAATGAATTCTGAATTTCTTACTGTTCCAAAGTTATGTGCTTGTGATTCTTCCTTGCTGGTACTATTTGTAAAAGGTCCTCTGTGTGTAGTCGCCCGAGATATAACAACATATTTGCTCTATCACTGCTGTGGTGTTCATCAAAACCATTTTAAAGAAAACTGGTTGAAAAATTTCAAAATGAAATACTACTAGGTGAGAAGATTAATGATTTCCATGCCAATATCTGATTTCTAGAAATAAAACCAAATCAGTAACCGGGGACACTACTCTACTTTCATTGCCCCTCACTGTAACCATGGGGAACTTTGACAGCTCAAAGTTGACATTTCAGACATAGCACATTTTAGCACTTGCTGTGTAGTTCTCTGCTGTTGTGAAGCAGTCCCTGAACTTCTTTCTGCAGCACTCATGCCAGTTCTGGATTAAGACACCTTGCTCCCTCCAGACCAATCACAGTGATGGGCCATTTGTATAGAAGCTTGGAGAGATCCAGAGCGTGCTGTATGGAAATAGTCAGGTCTCCTCCCTACCCAATTATAGTTAACCTCATTCATTAACTCCTTTCCTCCCCTCCCCCTCCCCTTCCTCCCCTCCTTCTCCTCCCACTCCTCCTCCTTGTCTTTTTTATTTTACATTTTCTACCTCCTTGTAATGCTGTTGTTGGTTTTGTAAGTCAGTAACTTTGAGGTTTTGTTCTACCTCTTTACTGTTACTACGTCAGAGTGAAAAGTTAGTGAGTACTGCATCTTTCTTCTCCCTCTTTTCCAGTGAATCCCACTTGCTTCATTAACAAGAAGGATTCAGCTTCTAGAAGATTCTGTAAAACAAAACACATCTTCTAAGGAAGAAAGTACAGGCATTTTGTTTTGTTGATGACAAAGATCTGTTTGGCCTTATTCATGTGTCACACGTCTGTCTTTTATGTGCTGAAGGTCATATTTGGCTTTAACATTTTATTGTCCACTTTAGTAGCAGTGTCCTTGCAACCATCCAAGGATAAATGTCACAGGACCTTACTGTCTTTCCTTCATATGTGTCCATTGACTTGATAGGTCCAGCATTCTAGCAGATTTGATTAATGAGGACATACTAAGATTAACAAGGTAGGGCTCAGCAGGGTCAGTGGGGTTTCATGAGTCTTTTGGCTGAAGGATAAAAAAGTTGTTCAGTTCACAGGAAGGTGCCAAGAATGAACTCCAGCAGCTCCAACTTGTCAGAGTAGAATTTCATTTCCCAACTCTATTCTTCTAATATATTAGATATTCCATAAATTTAACAGATTAAATGTAGAGTTGGAAAAAATGATTGGGTAGTTCTTCCAAAATTATGTATCTATATTGGCTTTGACACTCATTCGTAATGATCCAGTGTGTGTTCTATTACCATTTCCTTTGTCTTCAAACATAAAATGATCCCATGTTGATCCCCGTGGAAGAGGAATGTAAAGTTCTTACAGAGCTGTGGTGTAGCACACAGATCCCAAACTCACCTGTGTGGAACCATCTCAGCACTGAGCTTTTTCCCCTAGAACATTTCATAACCTTGAAAGGTTGATTTTTTACCTAGAACATATTTCTATCTCTAAAAACTATATTTTAGAAGTCCAAACAAAAGGTAGAACTGTGTGCCCAAGAATATTTATGTCTTACTTCACTTTATTATTTCAATTGTGGTTTGTTTGTTTGTTTGTTTGTTTTTTTAAACAAATGACTCTGACTTCATTGTTTTAGGTTGGGTTTTCTTTGTGTGCTCATTTACCATTTTCTTAAGTATTTATGAGTGAAGAAATTTGGGATAGATTTTTTTTTTTTTTTTTTTTTTTTTAGCTATATTAAGTGACCAGCTACAGAATTTGAAATCATTAAAATGCATTTCTAGAAATGATCTAATCTTACTTTATTCAAAAAAATCTCTTCAAACTTGTGTAGATACACTACCTAAGTTTGTATATTAGTATGGATAAGCAGTGTTACTCCATCTAGCCCTCTGTAATTCACAGTCATTTTCTAGCAGTTATGAGCTTTCTCCTCTGAGCTGCTGCCAGAGTAGTTCTGCCAGAGCCTCCTCTGCATCATAAAACTATGTCTCACCATGGTTCTTAGCATGGCCACTAAAGCCTTATACCTGTCCTGAGGTCCCTGTTGAATCAGTCTCTTACAAACAAGTAGTTTTGTTTAAGTATATGAGCATTCTGCCTGCATATATGTATGCACACTGTTTATATTCCTGATGCTCATGGAGGTTAGAAAATGTTGTATGCCCTGGGAATGGAGTTAAAAACCACTGTGAGCCACCATGTAGGTGCTGAGAATTGAACCTGGGTCCTCTATCAGGACAGTAAGTGCTCTTTATTGCCCAGCCATCTCCCTAGTCTTCAACCTCCTGAACTCATGTGAATACAGTCATATCTGGTCTAATGAGCTGGTCATCAGTCTAGCTCTCCCATTCTCCCTGACATCAGCAATGCCTATCCTTCCTCTGTTGAATTCCAGTCCCTGGTAGTCATGTGGCTCAAAGTTCCCCTTCCTTCATATTACCCCAGGTTATGCGGCTTTTTTTCTTTTCAAGGAGAAAATGGTAGTTGTGTTACTTAGCTTCTCCATTTCCATGCTACTCCTGGTCTCCTCTGATTCATTTGCCTCACAGCATCACAAACGTGCTCTCTTATTTCTCATTTAAAGTCTTCTCTGATTCAAGCAGGTCAGCTGCTGAGCATTTCCCAGTTGTAATAGTTTCCCGGATTGGACCATTTCTAAAGCCCCTGTCTACATGTTGAATCATGGATTTCCCTTCTTCTCTTTAATGGGTATGGACCTGTGTCCAGCATTTTTGTCACTTTCCTTTGCACATCACTGTCCATTTTGAGAATCTCAAAAATGGTTTTGAGTACATCTCTTCCATCCTACTGGCTGTAGGCAAAGGCCAGGCAACATGGTCATCTCATCCTCCCTGGTTTGTACTTTTCCTGTTCTCAGAAGCTAATGCAGTGGATATAATCTGCATGTCCCTTTCTTGTCATAATTCTCCCTACACAAGCATCTCTTATTACCACAGAAAAGGCCACTCAGAAGTCGCCACAGCCTGATAGTCCTGCTCTCAGGAATGATAGTATCTTTTTCTAGTTTATCTGCCATGTGAGAGGTGTACCTATCCTCACGAGGAAAACCCCACCTGCTAAAGAAGCATGTTAGCTACACCGTGGAGAGGAAGATAGCGGCCCTGTTATTCCCTTGCAAGGTTCCTCTGCTTTCATAGGGCTTGGACTTAATTGCATTTCTTAGTACCCATGACAGGTAATGTGTAACTGCACTATGACGAGGCACACAATACCATTGAACGTGAGGAAAGGTAGCCATGCCACAATTGGCCTTTTGGGCACTTCCCCTCGCAATGGATCATTCTTGATAGCAAGTTTCAGCACCTATTCCTGAGACAATGTAGCTACAGTTCATCCTCATTTCTTTTGATATTTTTTTGGCACAAATTTGAGTTAATTCTCCTGTAGAGATGTGAATAGATGTCTGTCTACCTCAGGCAAGACACTGACATCAGCCCAAAGAAACAGTTCCATCTAATGAATGAATGAGTGATTAATGAATCTGTACATATTGGGCTTACTTTTAGGAAGATGTGGTAGGGGTTACCTTAAGGACTCAAAGGTAAATCTCACTCTAGAGCATGGGTCAAATTCATTAAAGTTTCAGCACAAGAGCTTGCTGCACCATATGCAGACATCATAGCTGATAGGACAATTTCTCCCCAGCAATTCTTACTGCTTATATAACTCTTGGGGCTAGAGGAAGGGCATTGAGAGTCCTGTATTCTAAGGGACTTCCTGAGCCTTATAAGGTTGGTTCATGTCCTGAGTCTTATAAGCCTCCTCCTTCCTCCAGAGGAGAATGTTTTGACTCAGGAGAAATAGATACACAATAATTTGCAAGAAAAAAATTTAATATCTGTGCACCATTTTAAAATTTGTGAATTAAAAATTATGTGTATGAGTATATGTGTGTATCATTGAATACCTGGTGCCTGTGGCATTCAGATACTCTGAAACTGGAGCTTCAGATAATTGTGAACCATCGCTGGTGCTGTGTATCAAATCCAAACCCTCTGGAAGAGCTACAAGTAATGTTAACCTCTAAGCCATCTGCTCTACCCTCAACCCTTTCATTTTTATCATTTATCTGTCATCTAGTTTGATTTGCTAATGAATTCAGTTATTAGCAGAAAAAGATGAAGCAAACAGTTCAGCATTCCTTAGTATCAGTAAAGTAAGATAATTTAAATAAATGTATTTTTCAGAACCTATATACCTGGGTATGGTAATACATGCCTATAATCCTAGCACACAGCAGAAGTAGGAGGATTGCCTGTGGGTTTGAGGCAAGAGTGGTCTGTAATGTAAGTTCCAGACTCTCTATGTTCATAGAGTGACAGTGTCTTAAAAATAAAAGTTAAAACCACCAAAAACTGTTACATTGCTTATAAGAAGAACCTGAAGTCATTTGACGTTTTCTGCTGCAGGAAAATGTCTGTTAGCGTGAGTGTGTGCTGTTTTCTCCAGTCCTTATACTTCTGTGGATGCTCATGTCAAATGCTTAACAACTCAATAAATGGCAGGTCCTGCTGCATCCCAAGGCCTGCTGCAGACTAGTCAGTGCAATTCCTAATCAGTGCACTGCTGTTACTGTCTTCACGTTCGAGGAGTATCCCAGTCAGGGAGCCACATTCTTATGACTGGAGACTGGATCTATGTAAAACTGAGGAAAAAGGAGGTATCTTGGACAGTTCTCAAGTTTCTCCTTATCAATAAATTTTGTGTGTGTTTAAATCATTCATACTATTATGAGATTTACAATAATGATAGCAATAATAACAACTAAATAATAAATAATTATCAAAATAAAACAAATGAACCTAACTATGACATCACTTAGCCACACATACTTTTGCTCATTTTTATGGCAAGAGTAAGTAACATCTTGTTTAAGGTTTACTGTATAGTACAGATGTATGGGGGTTCTGTTGTTTGATAACTGAATAAATCTACACAGTTAATCAGGACACTGCATTCCAAGCATAAAAAAAACAGAAGAAGGGCTCATAAATTTAGAGTGATAGGTACAGAATTTGAGTTGTTTGTGAGATGTACGAATGTTAGACAGATGAGTAGAGAGAGATTGTGACTCAGTAGATATGGAAAACAAGATAAGCACATGATTGTTATCTTTTTAACTTTTATTTACTCTCATGTATTATTACATCCAGACCACAGTTGTCTTCCCTCCTCTCCTCCTCCTCCCACCCCATTCCACCCTCCAGTCCACTCTTCCTCTATTTCTCTTCAGAAAAAGACAGGCCTCCTAGGGATATCAACCAAACATGGCATGTCAAGTTGCAATAAGACTAGGCACCCCCCCACCCCCATATTAAAGCTGGACAAGGCAACCCAGTAGGAGGAAAAGAGGTCCCAAAGCAGGCAACAGCATCAGAGACAGTCCCCATCCCTCTGTTAGGATTCCCACAAGAACACCAACTACACAACCGTAACATAAACTCAGAGAGCCTAGGTCCGACCCATGCAGGATCCCCGATTGTTGGTTCAGTCACTGTGAGCCCCTATGAGCCCAGGTTAGATTACTATTTGGGTTTTCTTGTGGTGTCCTTGGCCCTCTGTCTCCTATAATCCTTCCTCTTTGTCTTCCTCGGGATTCACCGAGTTCTCCTAAGGTTTGGCTATGGCTCTCTATCTGTTTCCATCAGTTCCTGGGTAGATCCTCTTTGCTGATGATTATGCTAGCTCCTGTCTATGAATATAGCAGAATATCATTACAAATCATTTGGTGAGTCATGTTTGGTTCTACCCTAGATCTCCGGCCCCTCAGACAGCATCAGAGGTAGTTTCCCTCTTCTGGCATGGATCTCAAGCTGGCCCAGTCATTGGTTAGCCACTCCTACAAGTCCTGTTCCATCTTTATCTGAGCACATCTTGCAGGCAGGACAAATTGTAGCTCGAAGGTTTTGTGGTTACATTGGTGTCCCAATCCTTCCACTGGAAGACATTCCAGGTTACCAGAGATGGCTAGTTAAGGCCCACTATTCCTATTACTAGATGTCTTAACTAGGGTCACCCTCATAGATTCCTGTGAGTTTCCATGCTTTAGGTTTTCTACCTCACCCCCCAAAATGCTCCAGAATTCCAGACGTCTTTTCCACTACTTTCTCCTGCTGGTCTTCCTGTCATGTGGTCCCTCCTGTTCTATCCCTACCCATCTCAAGTCCTCTTGCAATATCTACCTATGTCTCCTTCCCAGGAAGATAAATGCTTCCTCACTTGGGCCATCCTGTATCTGTGGATTGTAGCATGATTACCCTTTACTTTATAGCTAATAACCACTTATAAGTGAGTACATACCATGTTGGTCTTTCTGGGTTTCAGTTACCTTACTCAAGACGATTTCTTTTCTCATTCTTTCCATGTGCCTGCAAGTTTTTAACAGCTGAGTAATAATACACCATTGTGTAAGTGTACCATATATAATTTATTTTGTTCTCCAGTTGAGGGACTGCTAGGTTGTTATCAATTTTTGGCTTTTATGAATAAAGCTGCTATGAATATAGTTGAGTAAGTATCCTTATGGTAGGATGACATGTCTTTTGGATATATGCTCAGTAGTGTTATAGCTGAATCTTGAGGTAGATGGATTCCCAATTTCCTAACGATTTTCAAAGTAGCTCTACAAATTTTCATTCCTACCATTAATGGAGGAGTGTTCCCTTGCTCCACATCCTCGCCAGCTTGAGTTATCCCTAGTGTCTTTGATCTTAGCCATTCTGACAGGTGTAAGAGGGAATCTCAGAGTCATTTTGATTTTCATTTCCCTAATGGTTAAGGATTTTGAGAATTTTTTTCAAGTACTTCTTGGTCATTTGAGATTTCTCTGTTGAGAATTCACTGTTTTTATCTGTCCCATATTTAAATAGGATTATTTGATTTGTTGATGTCTAGTTTATTGAGTTCTTTATGTATTTCTGAAATTAACCCTCTGTCAAATGTGAAGTTGGTGAAAATCTTTTCCCATTTGAGGGGCTGCCATCTTGTTCTATTGACAGTGTCCTTTGCCTTACAGAAGCTTTTCAGTTTCATGAGGTCCCTATTTATTAATTGTCAATCTTACTGCCTGTGTTATTGGTCTTCTGTTCAAGAAGTTGTCTCCAGTGCTAATGTGTTCAAGGCTGTCCCCCACTTACTGTTCTATCAGGTTCAGTGTATTTGGTTGTATGTTGATGAATCCAAATAGATCCATATCTATTACCCTGCACAAAACTCAAAGTCCAAGTGAATCAAAGACCTGATTGAGTCAACATGATTATCATCTTAATGTGAAAATTAGAAGCTATTATCCTTTATTCTGCCATGAAAAGGCAAATGGTCTACAGTCATAATTATTACTTCAAGTATTCCAGGTGTGCTGGCTAGTATAAAAGGTGTATTTCTCTCACTACAGCTAGTAAACTTAGATTGTTCATTAAAGGTACACGGTCCTGCTTTGGCTGATACTGCATTTTGTATTTTCTTTCCCTTATAGATGGTTGCACCCATTTTGTGGTGCCAGTCAATCCATACTTGGATCCATACTTTTTGACATAACTGAATGCCTGTCACTCTGAGGGTGTAATTTAAACAGTAGCCAAGGTGATCCCCCTTAAAATGGAAACTGCCAATCTGCTGGAGCATCCAGCACATGGCAAGTCCCAGTGTAAGTTAGGTGAGTCTTGAGTCATCTCATGAAGCAGTGAAGAAGTGAAGTAGAGCCTCTTCTGGGAAAAAAAAAACGTGAGGTTGAACAACAAAGAGCTTATTGTTGCCCTAGTGGGGCCATTGGAATTATTCATGGGATGCCCAAGTTGAATCCAAAAAAGAGGAGGACTCTTTTCACAGGCCTGGCCCTGTGGCAAGGAAAGAGAATTTTATAGTTGCTGAAGATATTTTTTACTAATCTTGGACTGTAGCAAGTTTCTAGCATCTTGTAATGTTTGTCATGTTTGTCTATTGTTCAATGAAGAATAAAGAAAGCTGGTGATTTGGACCTATGTTATTATTGCAAATAATGATGCTTTGATGAGTACAGCCTTGAATTCTTTTTACGTATTAGACTTTGAAACATTTTATCATTTTCAAATAGAAGTTTTGTTTTTTGGGGGGGAGAGGAGCATGCATGGTCTTCCTTGTCTTGGAAAACATTCTTCCCATTTTCTAAATTACAGCCTTAATTTAGAGCTATTTGGTTATATATAAAAAGTGTGGATCAGTTGTTGTGTAGCTTAAATATCAATGATTCTGTTTAACATGCTTTATAGGCTCTTTCTGAAATGCATAGATGTGAATGAATTTTATATATATATAAAACTTTTATAAGCAAAGTTATTAAAAAACAAGTTAAAGACTTTTATAATGAGGAGAATGGTCATAGAACAGACTGATATAAAATAGTTTAATAAGATCTTGTGATTAGTGCATTTAATTGGATTCATGAATTTGAAGGACATGCAGCAATACCCTGGACTATTTGATGGTTTCTGGGAGTTTGCCACATTGGCCTAGAGTCAACGCCCCAGTGTGTGCTTTCTGTACTATGGTGCTTCTCCCTGCCCAGCTGTGCCTATACCAGCTTCACAGCAGTGAGCCCCCATGAGGAGCAGTGGCACTGAAGATGTCCCACTGCCTAACACTTCTCTGACATGGAAATTTTCTTTATTTGTAGGTGAGCGTCCCTATCAATGCCCTTACTGTGAAAAAGGATTCAGTAAAAATGATGGTCTGAAGATGCACATTCGTACTCACACCAGGGTAAGACCATTTCTATTGATCAGAAGAAAGCCATTCTGATTCTAAAGGAAACATATTTAATATCAAATGAGAAAAGTAAAATGCTATAACTGAAGTTATGTCGATGTCTAGTGTAGAATTGGAGGTAAACTTTTAAAAGAAAAGTCAATGAAAAACAACCCAAATCCCAAAGTGTCCTGGCTTTTAAACTTTGAGTCAATATGCAAGGTATATTAAGGACAAACTGCCAATTAAATGTTACTATTTTAGTCCTAGAACATGTTGTTTGTAGAGAACATGTTTGATACGCTGAGTGTAGCTGAATGCATTCTAGGGTATATGACATGCAATGTGTTGTTTTCTGTCTCAGCTGTTACTGCATCTCACTGCATTGTTCTTCTCTTATGTGTACCTGTTCCACATGTAAGCTCCCGTTTCATGTGTTTTAAAAATGCTGTGTGCCAGCTGCACTGTGTTCATGTGTGTTCCTCTGCTCACTGTCCAGCACAAATCCTAGAAGTCTGGAGAGAGTGGCTGGAAAAGAAGTCCATTGTTAGCTACATAGGGACCTAGAGGCCAGCTTGCACTAGAGACCTTATCTAGCACAAGGAGAGAGAGAGAGAGAGAGAGAGAGAGAGAGAGAGAGAGAGAGAATAAACTATAATGTAAGCTGTAAAAGATTAAATAGGTATTATAATTTATTATAATTTAAATATATACTACTCAAGATATTTATTCACAATGAGCATTAATAAAAAGGCTTAGGTCAATTCTAAGCCAGATGAACAATTATTCTAGGATTTGTGAAATGGCTCAGCAGGTATGGGCACATGCTGAGGAGACTGAGACAGATGACTTGAGGTGGATTCCCAAGGACCAATCTGCTGAAAACTGATCATTTGTAAAAACATAAATTTAACAACACATTTATGAAGGATATTGTTTAAAAAGTTAATTCTGCCAGCCTGCTCTACAGAGTGAGTTCCAGGACAGCCAAGGCAACACAGAGAAACCCTGTCTCGAAAAACTACAACAACAACAACAAAAAAAGTAAATTCCTTTCAGAGAATGGGTATGCTGGTTTGTTTTTGTCAACTTGACACAAACCTAGACATATTTGGGAAGAGAGCATTCCAGTTGAGAAACCACCTCCATCAGATTGGCCTGTACCTCCTCCATCAGATTGGCCTGCGGCTAGGTCTGTGGAGTGCTTTCTCAGTTGTTGATTGGTGTAGGAGGACTGGTTGCCCTGTGGACATTGCCATCCCAAGGCAGGGACCTGGGCTGTTTGAGAAAGGTACTCAAGCAAGCTGGGTGGAGCCACTTCCAGATCTTGGATTTATTTCCTGCATCGAGATTCCTACCTTGAGCTCTTGTACTGGTTTCCCTTGATGTACTATAATGAAATAAAGTCCCCCTTCCCCAAAGAAAGAAAGTAAACATTGACTCCAGCAAGCTGTTCTCTAACTTCTACTTATGTGCTACAGGACTCCTGTGAACACACATACAAAGACACACACACACACAGAGAAAATAATAATAAAGTTACTTTATATATTAGTAGCCATAAAAACAACAATAATGTATTTATATTAAAGATGCCAAAATCTAGGCAAAAAGCATTCTGGTTCTCTATATTAGAAACAGGTGCTGTTGATCACAGTGCACATTGCATTGTTTCACAATGATTCTTGGAGACAGAATGGCCATACCATAGAAGAAGCTCTATAAACTGCTAAAGGGAAAAAAGCATACAGTTTTGGTTTCTTTTAAGAAAATAATAATGTCTAATTCAGTGACCTTGGTCTTTTACTTTAATATAAGTTATGCCTGAGAAGACTAGTGGTTAAGTACAAGTAAATACAGATTGGACCAACCATGCCAAGTCCCACATCTCAGGGATGATTTCATGCCTTCAGATTTATTAACTAGTAACTCATTTCAGCCTCCTAAAAGCTGAGAGCCATGATCCTTTTTGAAAAAGTGAGAAACCAAGGCACAGACATTCATAAAGGCTGCCTATAGAAGCTTCTTCCTTACCTACTGTGCTCTTTCCTGTCTGTCCATCACTGTGATGCAGTTCTTGAGATACATAATTTAGGAGAGGTAAGACATATGTCACTCCTGATCTCACAGGTTTCCATCTAAGGTTAGTTGAGTCTTCTACTTCAAGCTTGAGGCAAAGCAACACCATGGTAGAAAGAGACAGGAAAAAAAGAAAGGCTTTTTTTTTTTTTTCATTTTTTTCATACTTTCTTTACATTTCAAATGTTTTCCCCTTTCCAGATCTCCCCTTTGGAACCTCCCTATTTCTTCCCCCCTCCCCCTGCCTCTATGAGGGTATTCACCCACCCACCCAATCTCGTCATCCCTCCTTGGCATTCTCCTATACCAGGGGATCTAGCACCCTCAGGTCCAAGGGCCTCTGCTCCCCCTGATGGCTAACAAGACCCTCCTCTGCCACACATGTGGCCAGCACCATGGGTCCCTGTGTGTTCTTTGGTTGGTGATTCAGTCTCCTGGAGTATCAAGGGGTCAGGCCAGTTGCCACTGTTGCTCCCTCCATGGGGCTGCAAACTCCCTCAGTTCCTCAGTCCCTTCTCCATGTCCTCCATCTGGGACCTCACACTCAGCCCTATGGTTGCTGTGATGTGACTCTTGGGTATTCGAACTTTTGGGCTAATAACCACTTATCAGTGAGTACATACCATGTTCATTCTTTTGTGACTGCGTTAACTCACTCTGGATGATATTTTCTTGTTCCATTCATTTGCCTGCGAATTTCATGAAGTCATTGTTTACAATAGCTGAGTATTATTCCATTGTGTAAAGGTACCACATTCTCTGTATCCATTCCTCTGTGGAGGGACATCTGGGTTGTTTCCAGCTTCTGGCTATTATAAATATGGCTGCTATGAACATAGTAGAGCATGTGTCTTTATTACATATTGGAGCATCTTCTGGGTATATGCCCAGGAGTGGAATAGCTGGGTCCTCAGGTAGTATTATGTTCATTTTTCTGAGGGTCCGCCAAACTGATTTCCAGAGATGTTGTATCATCTTTCATTCCCACCAGCAATGGAGGAGTGTTCCTCTTTCTCCACATCCTAGCCAACACGAACACATGGGCATAGGGGAACAGTTCCTGAACAGAACACCAATGGATCAAGAATCGACGAATGGGACCTCATAAAATTACAAAGCTTCTGTAAGTCAAAGGACACTGTAAATAGGACAAAATGGCAACCTACAGATTGGGAAAAGATCTTTACCAATCTTATGTCTGATAGAGGGCTAATATCCAATGTATACAAAGTACTCAAGAAGCTAGACTCCAGAGATCCAAATAGCCCTATCAAAAAATGGGGAACAGAGCTAAACAGAGAATTCTCAACTGAGGAAACTCGAATGGCTGAGAAGCACTTAAAGAAATGTTCAACATCCTTGGTCATCAGGGAAATGCAAATCAAAAGAACCCTGAGATTCTACCTCACACCAGTCAGAATGGCTAAGATCAAAAACTCAGGTGACAGCAGATGTTGGCGAAGATGTGGAAAAGAAAGGCTTTTAATGTCATGGCAGCCAGAGAGAGGAGGCAGACAGAGGAGGAGCTGGGGACGCATCCCCACAGGTATGCCCTAAGTCACCTACAATAGTTTGTTGTGCTATGAATTCGCCCATGAGTTTCCTCATTCCTGAAGCTAGCCCAGCTCCCTACCATCACTGCCAGCTAGGACCATGCCTTCAGCACATGAGGCTTTGGAGCTCCTGGCCAAACTGTAACAACTGCTACATTTTTTTTCTAGCTTTGTTAAATTGAAAGTTGCTTTTCTTTTAATTTTTGGACTTTGATGAGCTTTCTTATATATTACTAAATTAAATAAATAATAAAGACACTAAATGTATCTCACTTTTTAGAGTTTAAAACAGGCATTCTGACTGATGTTGGGAGGCAGAACCATGCATGCCAAGAGTTATCGAGCACTGACAGCAAAAGGGAAGTAAGTCCCATCCACTAAGCCAAAAGAATCACCCAGCTTAAAGAGAATCTCACATTAACCTTTCACTTCGTGTCCTTCAGTTTCTCATTCCATGCATGTGGTGTCTCAGGTAGCTTTGCTTTAAAATATTGTTAAAGCATTAAATTACTATAAATATTCTTTGCACACAAATCTAGTTTTAATACAGCATATTAAGATTATCACCAATAGTCATGCCATTGTCAGAAACCAAAAGACATTTTACAACAGCTATAGAGGGGTGGTCTTCACAAGCATATTTTCTGAGTCATTTGCACTACGTAGGCTCAACTCAGAGAAGATGCTATGTCATTGATGCCATAGCACATTTTAGTTTCAATTCTATATCTATATTTGTCTTTCAGATCACCAGACTCACCATCACCACCACCACCACCATTTCAGTACCTTTTCACTCCGTTATAATAGAAACAAACACTGACTATACAATCCAACTTATCATTCAGTTCTTTGATGTGTTATATGTAGATATTTTAACTTCATCAAAGGGGCACCCTTGGTTTCCCTTCTATTGGCTGTTCTATCAACAATGGAGAAGGAAATTTAGGGAATTTATTGTGACACACAGTAGCTGTTGCTGTATGTAAAATAGTAGAGAATACTATTTGTGCCTGGAAATTGGTGTCTGACTCAATCAAGAATAGATGGTTCAGAATTTCTAAGAAGCACACATTTCTGATTTACCTGGAATTTTAAATTGTATAAATATTTATTTATTATATAAATATATATTCATATATGTATTATATATATTATTATAGTCAATATATTATATTAAATAATATAAAATATGTTATATATAATATATAACATATTTATTATATAATTTATATATATAATTTTAAATTCATATATATAACGTATACCATGTATCATATGATATAATGTATGACACATATAATACATGTACTGACTGGTTTTGTGTCAACTTGACATAAGCTGGAATTATCACAAAGGAAAGAAAATGCCTCCATGAGATCTAGCTATAAGACATTTTCTCAACTAGTGATCAAGAGGGGAGGGCCCCTTGTGAGTGGTACCATCTGTGGGCTGGTAGTCTTGGGTGTCCCACGCTACCGTCTCGCCAGCAAGAATGACGCGGCACACAAAGGATCCTTCTGCAGTAAAGCTTTAATGCATCTTGAGAGGGAGAGCATAAGCTTGCCAAGAGTGGAGACCCCGAACAACAGAACACCCGTCCCTTATATAGGTCACAGCGCTCTCCTGGGACGTGGAGCTTCCCCATTGGCTCCCGCACATCAGGCCAGATGACGCCACGAGAGGAGCTGAGACTCTGAGGTGGAAAATTACCAGGTACATGCGCACTAGCCTGTTTACAACTTGTTCTCGGCCGGATGTAGGCGCCATCTTGTAATGGCGAATGTGGGTGCGACTCGGGCAGCTCCCCACACTTGGGCTCTATAAGAAAGCCAGCTGAGCAAGCCAGGGGAAGCAAGCCAGTAAGGAACATCTCTCCATGGCCTCTGCATCAGCTCCTGCTTCCTGACCTGCTTGAGTTCCAGTCCTGACTTCCTTTAGTGATGAACAGCAGCATAGAAGTATAAACCGAATAAACCCTTTCCTCCCCAACTTGCTTCTTGGTCATGATGTTTGTGCAGGAATAGAAATCCCAACTAAGACAATATATATCATTTATATTATATTTATTATATAAAAAATATATATTTGTATTATGTATATAAATTTATATATATAGTAATTTTATATACTGTATGAATTGTATATGTATTGCATATAAATAATATATATGCTTCCAGTATTTACCAAGGCATCAAGATAATCATGTAGTTGCTGAAGGCAAGAGCAGAGTTTTTTCCGTCTGAACGAAGCTGTTAGGGCAGCACGAGTCAAGGGTCAATGCTAAGGTTAGAAAAGGCAAGAATCCCTGTCTCTGCAGGACTGTGAGCGTCTTTGAGAACAGAAAAGCATCTTCTGAAGGAAAGGAATCAGCTTTGAATCCTTATGAACATGTGATGTGGTAACCATCAGAATCTTAAAATGCAAACAAATGCAAGCTTCCTGAGTCAAATAGGGGAAGAATGACTTGATTGTAAGGATGCTCCAGTGGAGGGAATGGTTGACAAACATGGACAGTGGGCTAGGCAGACATGTCTAGGTGAGCAAAGTGAGAGCTCCCTACATGTACATGATGGTGGAGAGGGAAGAGTCACATATGAACCTGGGAAGCCCAGAAGAGATGTTTTGAGAGGTTGTGTAGACACAAAGTTAGTTGAGCTAGTAGACTTAAAAGGAAAGGAGAGATTAGAAAGGTTGTGAGTTAGGTTCACTATTGTATGGATTAAGAAACTAAGAATTTCACTGTTTTTATATGTAGAAAGGTTAAAATGTGCAAATTTAATAAATTATATGTTCACCATGATTTTAGAGAGATTATTTTTTTTAATTTTTCAGCTTTGTTTTCTCTTATGCTATACAAGTGTTAGGGCTTTTTTGGTGGTGTTGTTTGGGTTTTGTTTGTTTGCTACTATTTGAAAACACATATAATTTGAATTAGTATAGTTCTTAGGTTTCTAGGGTCCTCAGTTTTCATGGATAATTTATTTTTCCTTGCTATTATCTTGAAAATAATTGAGTTTACAGTGCTGTTGTGCTTTCTCTGGCTCAGAATTTATGTGTACATGGAACTGGGCATTTTTATCCCATCACCTAAGCTACTTTTCCCTTATAAAGGGAGAGAAATCAGACCATTTGAAAAGACCATTTGAAAGTTCTTTTTCTGGGACTGACAACTCTATCCCCCTTTTAGCTTTTTCTCCATTGCAAAAATACTTTTTTGATGGTCATCAGCTCACTTGGCAGATCATCCCTCACCATTTCTGTGTAACCTGTGTTTGCAAGCTTGTTGGCTCTTTTTAAAATCACAGAAAAGTCAGTTTTAAGATTTCTAGTTCAGAGTAGTTTTTGCATGCCTCATGATGTTCCTAAAGTAAAGGCTCTGGTCCAAGGCATTCAAGATGTCCATAGGCTTTGAATATAACAAGTGAACATTTAACAGAAAGGGGGAAACTTTTGACAAATTTGCTGGGTAGCCTTACTGTCCCACTGGCAAAGAAACTTTCATTTTTGTCTGGTTCTCATGAAGTCTGCTGTCAGACCATGGGGGGGTGCATGTCACAGCCACCACCATCTGAGGAGAATTTGATGTGTGTCTTGCCTAGTTACAGCATCATATGATTTCAGCTGTAGCCAGGAGAGTGCAATATCAAAAAATGAAAGTCCAGAAAGAACCACGTCAGAGCCACACCAGCCAACTCACTGTGAGGAATAACAATAAGCTATCATAGGTCATTAAATGAATAAACCAAATAATAAACATTAGAAGTAATAAACCAAAGAAACATTAGACAATAAAAAGGCATATTAACTTTCATGCTGTATTATGCTAGCTAGAGCAAATATTAAATAGTGTGTAAGGTTAAGTGTGCCCAATAGTGAAAATGTGCATCTTACTTCTGATTCTTTCACCATCTGTAAAAAGATTTACTTGTTTGTTGATGTATTTATTTGTTTATTTTGTTCTTTTAAGTCGGGGTTTTTCTACCCACTCCTGGCTGCCCTGGAACTTGCTAGGTAGACCAAAGTAGCCTTAAACTCAAAGAGATCTATCTTTCTCTTGCCTCCCAACTGCTGAGATTATACACATGCACCATGCCTGGCAATGTTCCTTTTAAAGATTGTTTTAAGAATTACTTACATGAGTCATTATTGTATTTATACATTTCTACCCATTTCTTTCCCTGCTTAGCTCCTCTCCTAGGTTCCCCATACAGGCTCACTTATACAGTTATGTTGTTATTAAATTGTGTGTGTGTGTGTGTGTGTGTGTGTGTGTGTGTACAAAAATTTACTGAGTATATTTGGTGTAGCTACTATGTGCATGTGTTTAACGCTGATGACTAGGGACGGAATAACCTGTCAGTGAGCTTGCCTGTCTTCTCGGAGCTCTCCCTCTCTCCACAACCATTAATTGCCTGTCCTCTGAGGGTGATGCTTTGTGAAATTTCTCAAGTTGATGGTGGCATGTCAGCTAGTGCTGCCATTATGCAAGCATCTTGGGGAGAGTTCCTGGGTGTAGTTCTATCATGTCTAGAGGATAATCGCTCATAGCAGGTGTTCTGGTCCTCTGGCTCTAACAGGCTTTCTGCCTCATCTTCCACTATTTTTCAGTGTAGGAAATGTGTTCTAGGTGAACAAGATGGGGCTGAACACCCCAAAATCACCCAGTCTAAGACTTTTGAACAGTTGTGAACACTGTTGCTAAAGAAGTTTTTTTGATGAGGTGTGAAAGTTATACCTACCTACAGGTCTATGGATATGGAATAGGTCATTAGAAACTGTATTGGTAAAGTTCTTTGTTGAAGACTTTGTAGGAATGTAAAGCTAAGGATTTCACTCATAGGACTGCTTTTAATCTTTTAATCTTCAAGAGTCTGGTGACTCCATCTGTGCCTGGGCATTTTTTTTTAACTAAGAAAGACAATCAACAGTCCTAACCAGCTCTAAAGCCCAGGGACCACAGCAAGCTGCATATAGTCAGTTAAGTCATGGCAAGCAAGACATTTATGACTTGTGTGCCTTAGTTTAGATAATGGGAGAACAGCATCCTTTTCCTTTAGAGAAAAGTAAAGCTTTTCCTATACTCCATGTGGCCTTTGCTTTAGAACTGATGGTGAATTCTTATGCCTACAACCTAAAGACTCTGTTCACATCTACAGTAACAGAAAGGCCAAAAGTCAGCATTACAGCACCCCACCCCATATCTGTCCAATGGCTCCTGGGGACTGTTGGAACAGTTGCAATAGGCCCAATGTTTTAACTGAAGGATTGGTGGGACTTAGCGTTTGTTATAATTTGAACATAGAAATAATGAAAAGTACATAGAATTTCATTTCTAGTAATTATTTATAGAATATTTAGTGAAGTTTGAACAGCAATATGATGGGAATACAATTCATTTGTTATAAGTTGGAAATACTTATGATGGCTCCTATTTGTTTGTTGGTTAGTTAGATTGTTTTTATTTTCTCACAGTTCCTTAAAGACTCAAAGCAAAATCCCTCATCTTGGGGGTCTCTGACAGTTTCTATTTAACTTTGTTTAATAATGACTTCAAACAGTTAGTTGTTGCCAACAAGGAACACATAAAGACACTTCTTTGACAAATGTGTTTCAACTGAATCTTTTTAAGATTTGAAAGAATATAATGTCCATGTCACATGTTGTATATAGAAGGGAAAGTTAGGGAAATTATAACAGATCAGGAGAGGGATCATGCTGGTGGTACAGGAAATGCGGAGAAAAGTGTTCTTGTGAACGACGTAAGAGGAAGGTGCTATCAAGGAAAGGTCACAAAAAGAGAAAGCTTGCTAGAGATAGCAGCATGGGTGACAGAGAAGAACAGAGCAGCTTAGATTGCGGGACTGGCAGAAATGATGTAGTGCCACCCCAAATGGATGGAGGGTCAGCTATTAACATCTCTAGGGAAAATCCCACCCCATGCTTTGTCTTACTCCTGGAGTTTTAGAATATATATAACCATATTAAAAGTTCTGAGATGTGCAAGATACATTTTCTTGTAGTTTGCTTAAGTACAATAGCCTTTGCCTGGAAGAACGCAAGAGGCAATATGACATGAGTAACCGAGGAAGAGAGTAAAAGACTAATTCACTCAGAATACTAATCTCACTGGAGCTAGTAGGGACTATGAAGTATAGTTTAAGAAATTCTGATGGACCTAACCGAGACATAGCAATACTTGTAAAGATCAACTTAGATCATGAATCTGCTACTAAACTAAAACCAAAACAAACAAGAGCAGACAGTCCTCTTAGCTTCTCATTGCCCTTAGTTCATAGTCCAGTGGCTGCCTCTGAGTGAGCTGAACTCCCCACCATCTCGTCTCTCTGCACACCTTCTTTCCCAAGGCCCATGGATCCAGTTGGCTTCAGCCAGTCATGACAATGTTCTTTTCCCCAAATTGACCATATTTGCTATTCTGTAGGAGCATGTAAAGATTAAAGTAATGCAAGCTGTGAGAACTTAGTTTTCCTTAAGGCTCTTAGCAGGCATTACTTTCTTAGCAGCTATCTCTCAGTGTATCACTGGTGCTTTTGATTATACTCTATTGGCCCCAATTCTCCACCTTTACATCATTCTTTTTCATGACTTCATTCCTAGTTTGCTCATTCATTCCTCCATACACACTTGTCAGATGGTTTTATATTTTATTCTTATTGTAATTTTTTCTATAAAGAGAATAGAGACTCTCTGAATAGATTTTAATTAACATTGAAAGGACCAAATTTTACAGCCTGGTCTCAACTGCCAGGAGTCCAGATCTAGATATGCCCAGAAGCAAGGCAAGTACCTGTTTTGGACATTTGAATATTCCACAGAGAAAACACAGTGTGCTTGATGGGAACTTAACAGCATGAAAGACAAAGCAGCTAACTTATGCCCATGGAAACCAAACAGGGTCCATCCAGGAAGTCTGCATTGGACCACAAACCACAATTGTGAGCATTCAAGAAAAAGACACAGAGGTGGGTAGGCCATGCTACATAACTGAGTGCTATGTGTGGGGATATTAAATTGTGTAGGTCATGCTGCATGAACTGAGAGCTGTGTGCACCAAAGCTAAGTGTTTTGTTGGATAAAGGAAAGCTCAAAGTAGGAGAGGGCATGGTATGCTGGTGAGGAGTAGAGCACAGGGTATGGGGCTAGGCAAGTTCTCCAGAGTCATAGACGCTTTCTATACCAAGACATGAAGACAATATTGAGTCCACAGTATTATAAGTCAACAGAAGATTTTATTGGTTTTCCAGTGAAGGAATGAAGCAGTAAGATAAGCCATAAGCCTTAGGATTCCCTTGTTTATTAGAAATAAAAGTCTATAAAATAAAAACAGATGTTCATCCCAAACAACTCTCCCTTTCTGGGACTCTTTAAATTTTTTTATATTGCATTATTTTTTTATATTACAAAAATGGTCTCACAGGTTGAAACTAATAACGTTGTAACTCAGTTTCTAAGGCTGTAGTTATTGGTAGAACTACAAGAACAAAATTATAGGGTGTGTGTTATTCAATTTTAGATTTTTATCATTGTGACAAAATCCCCAAGATAAGCAACTGAAAAGGAGAAAGCTTCCCCCCCCACCCCACCCCCACGTGGCTCCTAGTGTAAGAGAGACTAGACCAAAGCCTGTGGTGGTGTAGGCTTGTTGCTGCAGAGCTGTGGAGAGGCAGGACATCACAGTGGGGAGCATGGTCAGTGAAGAGAGAGAAAGGAAGTGTGGAGGCTGCCTCTTAACTAAGGGCATCACCCAGTGATTTTATTTCTTTCACTAGGTTGCCTTCTCTAAGTTATACTAGAAGCCAGAAATCTAGTCTTTCAAACATTGCCTTTGAGGGCATTTACAATTCAACCTGCGCATGGCATTTCTACAATTTTTAAAAATAAATTGTGACTTGATCACAATGAGTTCAAGCTAAAGTGATTGGAAGTACTTTATGTGGCAGCTGATCCTCTCCCTGACTTTAGTGAGAATTTAAAGGAAAGTGTTGGTGACATGATGTAATTATATTTAAAAGCTTGCTCTCTCTGAGCTTGTCTTTGGCATTATTTTGTTTGAAATGAATGGAAGCTGAATAAGAGTGTAAGGGAGAGCAGGTATATTATATCATTATCTAATTGTTTGGCATTTCAAACAGTAATACCAGTTTTTAAATATCTCATTTCAAGTTTACTCACATATAATTTTTCATTTACTTACCTCAGAGATTAATGTTACTGTTGAATAAGGAATCTGGTTCCATAATATAGGGTATTGAATACATAGGGTCTGTTTAATAGCTAGGAATTAGTATTTAGTATTACTATGACAATATGTTCCCCTGGTGTTTGAAGATTAAAGACTTTGTAACTCTTTATTAATCTAAAAAGATAAAATTTCAAGAATGTATAAATCATAAATCAACTCATATTATTTAATGCTAGATGTAAACAAGTATATTTTAAAATGAATACACAGATATTAACAATTAAATGTGTCAATAATGCACCCAGTAATACTTACATGTTCAAGGTCAAATCAGGAAATCACAACAGTCATATGAACTACATATGCAATATTAAGAAGTGTTACTTATGCATATGCTTTTAGGCCCAACTACTTGGTCTTGGATAGCCACTTATAGGGATCACTTAAAAGACTGCTTCTCCCTTTGTTAGTAGTCATTAGTTGATGGTGGCTCTTCACCTAGGGGTGGGCCTATGAAATTTATCCATCTGTTTTGGAATGTCAGCTAGTACTGTCATTGTTCAAGTCTTGTTTAAGAAGCTATATTATTGATATTTTATGAGTGTAGATTCCTTGTCTTATCTAGAAGACAAAGAAGACTTCTTGTTCCTCTGACTCACAATCTTCTGGCCCTCTTTTCTGTGATATTCTGTGGATCTTAGGTATAAAGGTTGTGTTGTGTATCTGTCCATTGGGGACAGATACCCCATGGTCTGTTGTTCTCCGCATTCAACTAGTCATGGCTTTCTGTAATTTCTTTCTGCTGCAAACAGGAAGCTTTTTAAATAAGGATGAGAGGGATAAATAACACTAGGTATTTGAAACAGCTATAAGGAATCATATTATTTTATATTTACCTAAAATTACGTGTGTCTGTGTGTGTGTGTGTGTGTGTGTGTGTGTGTTGTACATTTTTAATGAAGTTATGCCACTTGGGATGATTATGCCTCTCCCCAAGAGCAATCTAACAAAAACCCTATCCCAGGCATGAAAAACTTCCATTTGAGTTGTTGGTCAGGGGAGTCCAAGAGACTCCTAAAACAGTATAGGCTATTATTGCTTCACTTGGTTACCTTCCGGAAGTTGAAGGTCCCTATTGCTGAAGACAACACACTCCTTGAACACAGGACTAGGATGATTTGAGCTGGATCTGATCCAACAGTCTCCTCCCTGAAGATGAGGTTTCATCATACCAGAAAGTGCTGTGCAAGCTACGAAGGGAAAAAAGCAATCAATAGTCCTAGCCAGCTGTGAGACTCCTGTGAACCACAACAGTAACCAGAATGGAGAGATATCCCAGAAGGTGCTTAGTGCTACTTAATATCTTGGCAGTAACAAACAGCTGTCTACTTGGATTTAAGGTTCTTAAAAGGATGGAAAGAATTCCTGGTACTATAAACCCAGGCAAGTACCAATGGCTAGCTAGGTCACAGATCTTAGAGAAGAACAACACTGCTACTTTACTAAAACAGTGTAATTCCTAAGTAAGATCTAAATTCTTATCCTTATTTCCACAAGCTCTCTCCCCTCATCAGAGTTGTTCCTCTTAATCCACTTAAATCTTTCTCTCACCTCGAGACAGTTCAAGATCAGTTTGAAGATCTCGTCAGAAACATTAAAGTTAGTTGTTTCCTGTCCTTGCTATTGTGACCATTGCTTCCTGTCATTAATTACCTACTCCAGCTTTCTAGACCTATGCAGGTTTTCTTGTTAACTGAAATGGCCTTCTGTATTTTATTGTTAGCATCCCCATATGGAAATAACATTTTAAAAATAAACAAACAAGCCTTTTTCCATCTGTGGTGAGAGACCTCTGCCTGCGCCACCAGGGCTCCATAGCCAAGTAGCGCCAGGAGAAAGCTAGCCACCCAGGAGTGTGGAAAAGCTCTTGAGAGGGGGTAAGAGGACTAAAACCGCTAAGCAGAACTCGCCTGAAATTCCTGGTATACAGGGTCTGAGTAACAGCCGGGAGGAAGGAACCGTCCAGTTTCCATCAGTGGTGGGAGACCTCTGCCTGGGCCACTAGGGCTCCATAGTCAAACAGCGCTGGGAGATAACATCCCAGGAGTGTGGGCAAGCCTGTCTGCTCAGAGGGACCCACCTGGAATACCCAGGACACAGAGACTGAGGAGCAGGCTTCTGGTTTCTTTCCGTGGCTGGAGAGCAGATCGTGTGACACAGGGCTCCATACTCAAATAGTGCCAGGAGAGAGCTGGTATACCAGGAGTGTCAACACACCATCAAGCACAGGCAAGACCATCACTTCTTTTCAAATTCACTGGACCAAGAGGGACTGTGCAGAACCATCAGGCCACAGACAACAAAGGATACATGCGGATTAGATCCTTCTTGTTTCTGTCTGCATCCCAGAGATGACCCTGTACCACAGCTCTCCTAACCAAGTATTGACACCTACACTTACAGGAAAGAAAAGCCACAGTCAGAGAGAGTAATACCAGCTAACAACAGAGATGACCAGATAGCAAAAGACAAGGGCAAGAATATAAGAAACAGAAACCAAGTCTACTTGGCATCATCAGAACCCAGCTCTCCCACCACAGCAAGCCCTGGATACCCTAACACACCAGAAAAGGAAGACTCAGACTTAAAATCACATCTCAAGAGGATGATTGAAGATTTTAAGAAGGAAATAAATAACTCACTTAAAGAAATACAAGAGAACACAGGTAAACAATTAGAAGCCCTTCAAGAGGAAACACAAAAATCCCTTAAAGAATTACAGGAAAACACAATCAAATGGGCAGAATTACAGGAAAACACAATCAAACAGATGAAGGAAATGAACAAAACCATCAACGAATTAAAAACAGAAATAGAAACAATAAAGAAATCACAAAAAGAGATAATCCTGGAGTGAGAAAACCTAGGAAAGAAATCATGAGTCATAGATGCAAGCATCACCAACAGAATACAAGAGATGGAAGAAAGAATCTCAGGTGCAGAAGATACCATAGAAAACATTGACACATCAGTCAAAACACAAAAAGCAAAAAGCTCCTGACCCAAAATATCCAGGATATCCAGGATACAATAAGAAGACAGAACCTGACAATAATAGGAATAGAAGAGAGTGAAGATTCCCAACTTAAAGGACCAGTAAATACCTTCAACAAAATTATAGAAGAAAACTTCCCTAACCGAAAGATAGAGATGAACATAAATATACAAGAAGCCTACAGAATGCCAAATAGACTGGACCAGAAAAGAAATTCCTCCCATCACATTATATTCAAAACACCAAATACACAAAATAAGGAAAGAATATTAAAAGCAGTAAGGGAAAAAGGGCAAGTAATATATAAAGGCAGACCTATCAGAATTACACCAGACTTCTCACCAGAGACTATGAAAACTAGAAGATCCTGGGCAGATCTCATACTGACACTAAGAGAACACAAATTCCAGCCCAGGCTGCTATACCTAGGAAAACTCTCAATAATCATAGATGGTGAAACCAAAATATTCTATGACAAATCCAAATTTTCAAAGTATGTTTCCACAAACCCAGCCCTACAAAGAATAATACATGGAAAACGCCAACTCAAGTAGGGAAACTACACCCTAGCAAAAGCAAGAAAGTAATCTTTCAACAAACTCAAAAGAAGATAGCCACACAAACATTAAAACAACATCAAAAATAACAGGAAGCAACAATCACTATTCTGTAATATCTCTTAACATCAATGGACTCAATCCTCCAATAAAAAGACGTAGACTGATAGACTGGATCTGTAAACAAGACCCAGGAAACGCACCTCTCTGTTAAAGACAAACACTACCTCAGAGTAAAGGGCTGGAAAACAATTTTTCAGGCAAATGGCACCAAGAAACAGGCTGGAGTAGACATTCTAATATCAGATAAGATCGACTTTCAACCAAAAGTTATTAAAAAAGATACGGAAGGACACTTCATACTCATCAAAGAAAAATTTACCAAGAAGAATTCTCAATTTTGAACATCTATGCTCGAATGCAAGGTCTCCCACATTCATAAAAGAAACTACTAAAGCTCAAAGCACACATTGCACCTCACACAATTATAGTGGGAGACTTCAACACCCCACTATCATCAATGGACAGATCTTGGAAACACAAACTAAACGGAGACACAGTGAAACTAACAGATGTTATGAACCAAATGGATTTAACAGACATCTACAGAACATTTCATCCTAAATCAAAAGAATATACCTTCTTCTCAGCACCCCATGGTACCTTCTCCAAAATTGATCATATAATTAGTCACAAAACAAACCTAAACAGATATAAGAAGATTGAGATAATCCTATGCCTCCTATCGAATCACTATGGAATAAGGCTGGTCTTCAATGGCAACAACAACAATAGAAAGCCAACGTACACATGGAAGCTGAACAATGCTCTACTCAGTGATAACTTGGTCAAGGAAGAAATAAAGAAAGAAATTAAAGACTTCCTAGAATTTAATGAAAATGTAAGTACAACATACCCAAACCTATGGGACACAATGAAAGCAGTGTTAAGAGGAAAACTCATAGTTCTGAGTTCATCCAAAAAGAAACTGGAGAGAGCATTTACTAGCAGCTTAACAGCACACCTGAAAGCTCAAGAACAAAAAGAAGCTAATACACCCAAGAAGAGTAGAAGGCAAGAAATAATCAAACTAAGGGCTGAAATCAACCAAGCGGAAAATAAAAGAACTATACAAAGTATCACCAAAACCAGGAGCTGGTTCTTTGAGAAAATCAACAAGATAGATAAACCCTTAGCGAGACTAACCAGAGGGCACAGAGACAGTATCCAAATTAACAAAATTAGAAATGAAAACGGAGATATAAGAACAGAAACTGAAGAAATTTTTAAAAATCATCAGATCCTACTACAAAAGCCTATATGCAACAAAATTGGAATATCTGGATGAAATGGACAAGTTTCTAGACAGATACCAAATACCAAAGTTAAGTCAGGATCAGATAAACCATCTAAACAGTCCCATAACCCCTAAAGAAATAGAAGCAGTCACTAAAAGTCTCCCAACCAAAAAAAAAGCCCAGGACCAGATGGGTTCAGTGCAGAATTCTATCAGACCTTCAAAGAAGACCTAATACCAATACTCTTCAATCTATTCCACAAAATAGAAACAGAAGGAATACTACCCAATTCATTCTATGAGGCCACAGTTACACTGATACCAAAACCTCACAAAGACCTAAAAATAAATGAAAACTTCAGACCAATTTCCCTTATGAATATCGATGCAAAAATACTCAATAAAATTCTCGCAAGCCGAATCCAAGAACACATAAAAACGTTCATTCAACATGATCAAGTAGGCTTCATCCCAGGGATGCAGGGATGGTTCAATACCTGGAAATCCATCAATGTAATCCACTACATAAACAAACTCAAAGAAAAAAACCACATGGTCATTTCATTAGATGCTGAAAAAGCTTTTGACAAAATTCAACATCCCTTCATGATAAAAGTCTTGGAAAGATTAGGAATTCAAGGAGCATACCTAAACATAGTAAAAGCAATATACAACAAACCAGTGGCCAACATTAAACTAAATGGAGAGAAACTTGAAGCAATCCCACCAAAACTGGTGACTAGGCAAGGCTGTTGTCTCTCTCTCTATCTGTTCAATACAGTACTTGAAGTTCTAGCTAGAGCAATTAGACAACAAAAGAAGGTCAAAGGGATACAAATTGGAAATGAAGAAATCAAAATATCACTATTTGCAGATGATATGATGGTATACTTAAGTGACCTGAAAAACTCCACCAGAGATCTGCTACATCTGATAAACACCTTCAGCAAGTGGCCGGATACAAAATCAACTCAAGCAAATCAGTTGACTTCCTATTCTTGAAGGATAAACAGACTGAGAAATAAATTAGGAAAATGACAACCTTCACACTTGTCACAAGCAATATAAAGTATTTTGGTGTGACTCTAACCAAACAAGTGAAAGATCTGTATGACAAGAACTTCAAGTCTCTGAGGAAAGAAACCGAGGAAGACCTCAGAAGATGGAAAGATCTCCCATGCTCATGGATTGGCAGGATTAACATAGTTAAAATGGCCATCCTGCTGAAAGCAATCTACAGATTCAATGCAATCCCCATCAAAATTCCAACTCAATTCTTCATAGACTTAGAAAGAGGAATTCTCCAATACATATGGAATAACAAAACACCCAGGATAACAAAAACTATTCTCAACAATAAAAGGAATTTTGGGGGAATCAGCCTTCCTGACCTCAAGCTGTACTACAGAGCAGTAGTGATAAAAACTTCATGGTATTGGTACAGTGACAGGCAGGTAGATCAATGAAATAGAATTGAAGACCCAGAAATGAACCCACACACTTATGGTCACTTGATATTTGACAAAGGAGCTAAAACCATACAGTGGAAAAAAAGACAGCATTTTCAACAAATGGAGCTGGATCAACTGGCAGTCAACATGTAGAAGAATGAGAATTGATCCATTCCTATCTCCCTGTACAAAGCTCAAGTCCAAGTGGATCAAGGACCTCCACATAAAACCAGATACACTGAATCTAATAGAAGAGAAAGTGGGGAAAAGTCTCAAACACATGGGCACAGGGGGAAAGCCAACACCAATGGCTTGTGCTCTAAGATCACGAATCGACAAATGGGACCTCATGAAATTACAAAGCTTCTGTAAGGCATAGGACACTGTAAATAGGACAAAACAGCAACCAACAAATTGGGAAAAGATCTTTACCAATCCTACGTCTGATAGAGGGCAAATATCCAAGGTATACAAAGAACTCAAGAAGCTAGACTCCAGAGATCCAAATAGCCCTATCAAAAAATGGGGAATGGAGCTAAACAGAGAATTCTCAACTGAGGAACCTCGAATGGCTGAGAAGCACCTAAAAAAAATGTTCAACATCCTTGGTCATAAGGGAAATGCAAATCAAAAGAACCCTGAGGTTCTACCTCACACCAGTCAGAATGGCTAAGATCAAAAACTCAGGTGACAGTAGATGTTGGCGAGGATGTGGAGAAGGAGGAACACTCCTCCATTGCTGGTGAGAATGCAAACTGATACAACCTCTCTGGAAATCAGTTTGGCGGACCCTCAGAAAAATGAAAATAATACTATCTGAGGACCCAGCTATTCCACTCCTTGGCATATACCCAGAAGATGCTCCAACATGTAATAAAGACACATGTTCCACTATGTTCATAGCAGCCATATTTATAATAGCCTGAAAGTGGAAACAACCCAAATGTCCCCCAGCAGAGGAATGGATACAGAAAATGTGGTTCATTTACACAGTGGAATACTACTCAGCTATTAACATCAATGACTTCATGAAATTCTTAGGCAAATGGGTGGAACTTGAAAATATCATCCTGAGTGAGGTAACGTAGTCACAAAAGAATGAACACCGTATGTACTCACTGATAAGTGGTTATTACCCCAAAAGTTTGGAATACCCAAGAGTCACTTCACAGCAACCATAGGGCTGAGTGTGAGGTCCCAGATGGAGGACATGGAGAAGGGACTGAGGAACTGAGGGAGTTTGCAGCCCCATGGAGGGAGCAACAGTGTCAACTGGCCTGACCCCTTGATACTCCCTGAGTGTGAGGTCCTGGAAGGAGGACTTGGAGAAGGGACTGAAGGAGCTGAGGGAGTTGGCAGCCCCATGGAGGGGGTAACAGTGGTAACTGGCCTGACCTCTCAATGCTCCCAGAGACTGGATCACCAACCAAAGACTACTCATGGAAGGACCCATGGTGCTGGCCACATATGTGGCAGAGGAGGGTCTTGTTAGCCATCAGGAGAAGGAGAGGCCCTTGGGCGGGATGGTGTTAGATGCCCCAATATAGGAGAATGCCAAAGATGGAAACTGAGAGTGGGTGAGTTGGTGGGTGGGGGAATACCCCCATAGAGGCAGGGGGAGGGGGAAGGGAATGGGGAGGTTCCAAAAGGGAGTTTTGGAAAGTATCAAGGAAAAAACAAACAAACAAAGCCCTGTGCTCAGTTAAATCATGTCCTCTCTTTGAGACCAATCTTTGCGTCCTTGGCCAAGGAGTTTGTCTATGAATGGTTACTGTATAGTGTACATTTTACTGAACTGACCTCAATAAGTTACTGTCTCTCTCAAATTACAGAATCTTGGAGCAAAGGGTCTGCTGTTCAACTTCAGGCCCAGCTGTCTGCTCAGGGCACTGCAGAAACTCACGAAGCATCTATCGAGCTGGCTCTAAGGCGTGAAAGTCTGTATATGGGTGTCAGGAATACATTAGTCCAGGTGTTTCTGCAGTTCAGAGACACTCCGGCAGCTCCGGGGTCTGACCCAAATGCATCCTTTTAAGGGCCTGTGTAGCTCGGTGCCATAGAACAATGTCAGGTCCCTCTCTAGTCCCTATGTAGTAATTTACCCAGCTGTTTCAAGGATACATATTAACTCTTGTGAAGCTTGTACATGAACAAAGAACCTTTGCAGAGCAGCTTGATGATTTAGCTAAAATAATTTCTATAAATTTTTAGTATTTATGCCGATTGCTGCCTTCCTACTACCGTATTATCTTTAGACTTTAATAATATACTACAAGATTAAATGGAAAGTGCAGTCCATGCTGTCTGAGTTTTCTTTTGTTTTATGAAAGGCAGTGTAGAGCTTATTTTAAAAGAAATAGACATTATTCTCAGGAAAATAATATAATTTTCTATACTATTTTCTTTCTAAACAGAATTTTACTTATTTTTCACTCTATTCAGAGAGCTCTAATTACTAAAGTATCATAGGATTCTTGAAATAAAGATATCTATTTATATAAATCCCCATTAATAGATTTCAAAAGCAATAATACACTGAATGAGCTCTCATACATAATTTCCTTTTTTTTTTTTTTTTTTTTTTGGTAAAGTTATCTAATTACATCTTCAAAATCTGTGTGGCTCTTTTCAGTTTAGAATTGTGATATTTATTAATATCCATATTGTGGTTACAAATAGATAAAAGTTGTTTAATATAAGACATAACCTTCCTGGGTCTTCTTGTGAGCCATGTGTAAAGGTTAAAAAGCACAGGTATACTATCTCATGTTAAAATTGAAAGCTCTCGGGCTCAGTGAGGTATGTAGTTTATCCAGAGTCACCCAGAAGTGATGAGCATCAAGAGGAGAGATTGGATATCTTTGTGATGTTACTTTAACTGTGCAGTTACCACACTGTTATCCTGTACTGCATTCTCTAGTATATAGACCAGGTCCTTAGAGTTAGTGTCAGTTTCTCCTTCAGCCCCGTA